>JAVCKT010025048.1:0-42427 GCA_032273925.1 Rhynchotus rufescens | reverse complement strand
ACCATCCGCGCCCCCCGCCCGGCACGGGCTCGAGCGCCAATTGCCGCTCCCCGCGCCGGGGCTGCCCGAGCAGCGCGTGTCAGCGGGCACAGCCGCCCGCGCGGGCGGAAACGGCCCGGCCCCACGGGAAAGTTGCAGCGTGGAGAAGAGGTCCCGAGGAAGCCCCTGGGTGCGACCTCGGTGCCCCCCTCTCAGGGATCTTTTTGTTTTTTTTGGGTGGGGAGAGAGTAGGAGAATAGAGCAGCGAGGGTTTTCTTATATCATATATATCTTATATCTCATATCTTTCTTATATCATTCATTGTAGACGTGTGCTTCCTGCTAGTTGAGTCTTCCTCCAGCCTGCAATTTAACAGTATAGAAAATATATATGTTTTCAGGCAGATTGTGGAGATCACAACGATCTCCCACGCAAGCACGGGGTGGTGAGTGCAGGCCCCAGGGGGGAGCGGCGGGAGTGCTTGGAAGGGGCTCGAAGCGCCGCGAGCAGCGAGCGGGAGCCGCGGTGCAGCGCGGAGCGGGGAAGGCTGCGGGGCCGCCCTTGCACGCTCTGCTCCCGCTCCTCCGTCCACACACCCAGGCTCGTTACAGGAACCTGGGATGTGGAAACAACCCTGTGTGTATCCTGAGCCCCGGTGACACACTGTGATTCTCCAGGTGCAGCCAAGCTCCGAGCGCCTCAGGTGGGACCTACAGGTAAACTCTGGCTTCTGCTCTCCCTCCACACAAGCAGAAATGCATTATACTTCATCAGTCAATTATTCCCACTAAGTAGGTGCTATTTGTTAAAATATTGATTAAAGACCCAATCCTGTAGTCTCTAAGCAGGCCAGATCTTCACTGAAGAATGGAATATTTACTTGGCTAAGAGCTCCAAGGTCGGACTTTATGTTGCTCTGTTGTGCTAGGAAAATGAAATGCAGGTAGGAGGTTTGCTTGGGGGAGATGGGTTCATGCCACTCGGAGTTAAAAGACAGTAAGAAGTGTTTCTTACAAGAAAACCACAATTGTGGCTAGTGGTGTTTGTGACATGGGATGTGCAGGTTTGAATGGCAAAAATAAATAAGGTAACTGAGGAAAAATTGCCTTTAATTCACAGCTTGGTCATTAAACTTTGCACGCACCTCATACTGACCAAGACACAGAAACCCTTTCTTGCTCACAGTTGGTCACTGCTCACACCTCTTCCCATTCCTGACCGACACAGCTGGGCTGACAGAAGCCTGGTGTATAGAAAACAACCTCCTGCTCAGCTCCAAAATATTGTCAAGCAGCCGAAGGTTACAGCAATCTCCTCCTTTGAACAGGCGTATTCGACATCCCAGAATGTTGTCTTTGCAAGGAGCAGAGGAAAGCATACAAAGTCACCAACTACACTGATCTGTTTTAAAAGTAGGAAAATTATCCTTCAGCTCTCCGTGTCCACAAAGCAGACCTGCATTAGTTCTGCACAAGGAAACTGCTTTCAAGCTTGCTTGTATTCTGAAACTCCCCATAATGAGGACTGCAATATTGTATTTTACTGCTGCACGATTCCCTGTCCAGCCTCGGGAAGAGCATCCCCCTCGTTTAGTTGCGGCTAGCAGGAGGCACCACGGGCTGGGAAGAGAAGTGATCAGCTCCCGCTGTCCTCAGTCATTTATTTCTGTATAAAGCAGTCTGTAAGGTCTTTTGCCTTCATTCCTACCATAAAATAGTATGTAATTTATGTAAAAATCATTCATATATTTTCGTGCAATTAGGATTTCAGTTTATCCTGCACATACTAAGTATTTTACTTAGTAAAATAGAAATTAGTAAATTACTTAGTAAATTAGAAATGAGTGCCCGTGAGAGGAAGAAGGGCAATCCCTACTGTATGCTCAGTTTTCACAGCCTCGTCTCTCTATCTCCCTTTCCACCCAGCCTCTAAAATATTCCACTCACCTGGAGTCTCTCCTGCCAAGCTACTGTCAGTGCAGGAGGAAAACACATCCCTACTTAAACCCCTCTCCTCCTAATCACATCCTTTGCTCTGTGGCTGCTGCTCCCGAGGAGATCCACGTACTATTTGTGGCTCTAGCCTGGGTTTAGTTGGTAGCACGAAGTTGGGAGGAGGAGCAGCACTCAAATGCCTCGGCTTTGAGATGGTAGAATCCAATAAGTGAAAAGAAATAATAAAAAATGTATATGTTCTTTATATAAGAAAAGAAGTACTTGTTAAATTTGTAGTCTATAACAGTATAAGAGTTGCACTCAGGTATTTATAGTAAATGAGGTTTCTTACTATTTTGAGAATAAAACAAGTTTGAGAAAATGCAGTATTTACTGAAGGAATATCCTATCCTGGGAATCTTATGCATTATTAGTTGTACAGATGCATATACTCAGGATACAAGGAAATATTCCTACATATAATGCTAGTATTGAGGTTGTCTTCTGTTAATACTAGTAATGTGCTTGTGATCAGATTTGTTGGTTGTTTTATGCTACAAGTTGTAACCTCGAATCCCATATTTAAACCTGTTTGACTTGAAGTCACAGCAAATTGTTAACCTTTGTTTAGCCGTAAGTAAATTCAACCTGTATTTTGAGAGTTTTTGCTATAGAAGGCTGAAAGACACGTTGTGCAATGCAACTTTTTGGGGAGGGGGAAATTAATGGTGTAGACTTAGACACATTCAAAAATATCTGGTGCAAAAATCTGGAAATTATTCATCTTAGTGATCTGGAGCTTTATGTTTATAGAAATACTGTGTGAAGGCTGTCAAAAAAATACTTCCCCTATCTTGCCTATTATTTGCAAAATGACAAGTTTTTTTTTATTATTATTCTATATTATAGGCAAGTTCATCTTATATTGAGTCTTTATTTTTCTCCGGAAAGCAGCACAGAGAAAAACGAAGAGAACATATGGTGTCTTCTATCAGTCAGTCATCATTACTGCTTCTTCACACTATGTCATCACCCCACAAATAGCAAATGAGTGTGAATCTCTCCCTGCTGGAAGAGGAAGGAGAAAACTGGTGCATGCGGCCGTGTAAAAAAAATTAATAAATATTACAATAACCACCAACTGGAAGATTATATAAAATATTAAAGACAATAAGAACGCAGACACAAAAAAAATCAACCCTAAACTGTCAAACAATAGTATCAAATCTGCAAATCTGAAGCAGAACTCATGAATTTTCTCTTGATTTGATAGCTAAGCTTGAAATATTGATGGGACCCAGTCTCTCTTGCCCATTCTTTATGAATGATCCAGTGCTATTTGAGGTGCTCAAACAGATAGCACTCTGCAAGACATGTAATGTAATAGTTTGTCTCTGGGGCATCCATAAAATCCAGAATTTCCCTTTTAAGCAGACATCTAGGAAAAATATAATTTTATTTAATTCCCCGATGTTCCTATTACATTGCTAGTGTAAAGCTTGCAATTCAAATCCTTATCTGCAAAGCCTCTCTGCCACTCGCAAAGTCTCTCACAAAGAACTACGTGACAAAGCAGCCATGGAAATAGCTGCCACAGGAACTTAATAAACCCCAACACTGGAAACACCCATCGCGGCTTCGGAAGGGATATGTTAAAAGCAGTCTCCTGCAGAAGCAGCAAAAGCAGTTGATGAGAAGAAGGAAGAGAATTGATACCGGCAAGCTGGTAGGTTTCCTCAGATCGTGACTCTTCTGAAGGGAAATGTTAGGCACCAGGACAGCCTGGGAGCTCGTTTTGGCCACGTCTCCCTCCTCCTGCCCCTTGGCAGTGGAGACGCGTGGCCGGAGCCACCAGCTCGGCACCAGCCCCGAGGGACCTGCGGCCCTTCCTCCCCTGCGGGACCTTCCCTACCGAGCAGGATTCCATCCCAAGCAGGATTCGTGCTTGCTCCCTGAGAGAAACAGTGAATCTCCTGGGAACTGGCCAAAAGCAAGGCAGGTCACAATACTTCCACGTGGTTTGTCTCGGGAGAAATGAATCTGCGTGTGCAGCGTCTGGGAGAAGAGCGGCAAGGTTTGTGTGCAGAGGCAACGTCTTCACCAGACCGAGCAATATTGCTGGGAGAATCTGTTGGGTACACAAGCCTTTCACTGGGAATAAAATATAAACCTCTGGAAAAACTGCAGAAAGCTCAGAAGCAGGTGCTGGGCGTGTGTTAGATCTTATGGATCATCCTTAGGCAGCAGCAGCAAATAGTCCCCTAGAGACAAAGGACATCAGTTATTGAACAAAATACAACTAACAGGCCCGGAAGAAACTGTGTTTTTGAAAGGGAAGCCTAGGAAGCCTTTGGTTTAGTCTAAAACGACAGCTCATCCAAACCAAGAAGGCGTTGGATCGTTGCAGCAAGACACATGGATGCTCCCTGAGAGAAGCTGCAAGGCCGGGAGCGTTTCCCTGTCCCACCCAGCACCTGGCAATTCCACAAGACCTTTGGAGGACGGGATCTAGGGGACTTTGCCTGTGGGATAGGGTCTCTCTCCAGGACATGATGAGTGCAACTTGGCCATTCCAGCTTTGGGATTCATGTCCCCTGGCGGCAGGCCCTTCCGCTGGCTTTTGTGCCATTTGCACGTGGTGGGAGGACTCGGACACGCGGGAAGACGGTTCCGGACCGCCCGTCTGCATGAGGAAGGGCCCGGCTGAGCACCCCGAGGGAAGCAGGTAAATGGCGTGGGAGCGACCTCGTTTCCTAGCCTCAGGGCTGGCCCAGCTCCTGCCTCCCTTTCCCTTCCTGCCTTTCCATTCCACCTCATGCTCTGGGGGAAAATAGGAAGCTGGATTTATCCCACTTAGGATAAGTGTTCCTGCACACTGGTCCCTGGCACTCGCTTGGGAAACAAACATCCCTCTGCCAGATCCCCCTCCCACCACTTCTTTTTCCCTTTGCTGCCTCTTTCTTTGCTTTCTCATGACTATATTACTCGGCCAACCTTTTCTAATGCACTGTATAATGTAAAGAATTGATTTTGCTCATGGTTCATGCCGAGAGGGGGCTGAGCCTGCGAAAGGAGCCAATATTTCTTGTTCTTCCTTCTACCATTCTTCTGTACTTATTGGGCTCTTTTCAATAAACTATTAAAGTAAGTACAAGTATTGCAGCCAACTAGGATTTCACTTAGTCTGTTCGCTTGAATATTCATAGCGTGAAATAGGAGCGACTTACGCTGGGACTATTATAGAATAGAAGGCTTTGCTATATGATACTGCTTCTTGTTTCACTGGCACTTCCACTAGCTGAAATAATGAGATGAGAAAAACAGGGGGCGAAGGGGAAGGCAGAGATTTCATTCTGGTCTTGCATATCCTCCGCGCTCGGGTTTTTGCTTGCAAACCCAAGGGTGTTTGAGATTCAGGTCACTCCTCGGCCCCCCCGCAGCAGTGGGCGTGCGTGCGAAGGCATCAGAGAGGAGAGATAAATGACTCACATTATGATCCATCTTTATTTCAAATAGTACTCAGAGAAAGCGAGAAGGTGGCTTTTCTGTTGCAAAACCTTGTTGATTTAATTTTTATTTTGCAGAGCCAGGCAGGGTTTGGGTAGAGTTGCTGTATATCTTAGCACACATTGGGTGAGGGCAGCACAGACCTGCTGTTATAGCTTGACCAGCTTCTCCAAGGAAAGCGAGCAGATCAATTTAGAAAAAAAAAATGAATAAACTATTTTTGGCCTGTAGTTTTGTTCCCTGCTTCTTCCCTCAAAATTTTCATTTCTGAACAGGCATCGTCATCTGGTCCTGTTATAGATAATAGACCTTGAAGAGTAAGAAGGCAAAAATCATGGCTGTTGACATATGTGATGCAAATCAGCTCTTATTTTCTTCTTAAATCGAGGCTTGTTGAATATGATAGTGGGTGTCTTGTGCAAAGTGTCCTGCTGTCCTTTTACTGTTCGCTCCTCCTTTTCCTTAGAGGTGAAGCAGTGGTGCAGCCAGAGGCAGGTCTGCCTTCCTGAATTTTGGATCAGAAAAGCATTTCCAAGGTCACTTTGTGGAATACCCTTGGACTTTCCTCACTCTTGGCCATCTGGACTAGATGAGCAAGGTGATATCTTTGAGCTCCTCTGTGACCAGCTATCCATGTGATAGAGGGAGGAATGGCTTTAAACACTGTGAAAAGGGGAGGCAAAAGCTCAGGGCTGAATCACAATTTCAGTTTTATTTTGAACTTAACCATGTAGCCTTTCAAATTCACACAGCATTGTCAGTTCCTATAACACTTTATTGGGCTGAAACTAGATTTTGGCATCCTCTAGTCTGAACATCATCTTCTCTTATTGTAGGAACGAGGTGAGTAAGAGTTATCTGTGAGCAAGATTTAATAGAGCGGGCAATTGTGCAGAAGAAGAGGGGGGAAATCTGTATATTTTGATTCCAGCGTTCTGTCCATTCTGGAAATCAAAGGCGAGAGGACACAAGCTGCTGCATCTGTGTGGCTGCACTAAAATAGCAGCCTGTGTTCACATGTTAACTTCCCACTCGGAGGCTGCCGGCGGGGCAGCTTGAAGCCCGGGTTTGGGATGTGGTGAATACCTGCCCTGCGTCGGGTCCGGGCAGCCAGCACATAAACACATCTCCTCCTTTTGAAGCACGTGCCAGCTTCAGGGGTAAAGGCTTAGGGCGCTGGGGATTTCATTTTCTCTATATATGTGCCAGAAAAGGTGCAGATTCTGATATAGGAGAAGTACGGAATTTTTTCTCCAGCTCGCTGGAACTGATCCTGCATATAAAGCTGAAATGGTCAGTGTCTCTTTTAAGGCATGGGCATATTAATATAGCACTGTGCTGATTTTTTCTGTCACTTTTCTATCACGCAGGGCCAGCCTGGGCCCTCGTGTTCATTCTGGATCTGGCTGCTTGGTCCACCCGGTGCCTCCTCGGTCCCCAGGGCCAGGGAGCAGAGCCCTAGGGAACGTTCTGGGGTGGCTTTTGTGTGCGCCCTGCGAGCAGCCCTGCTGCTGTGTAAAGCTCACACAGCCTGATCCAGTTCACCCACATGGATTCCTAATAAAGGTTAATAAAGGTAATAAATCCCTAATAAATCCCAGCTCCCACAGATGCTGGTGGTGGGAACACAGTAATGCGGTGGAGATGCTGATCCAGCCATCCTTTTTTTTTATCAATTCTTATCCTAGATATGAAGCTGTACCCAAGGATTTAAGGAATTTATTGGAGAGGCCAAATTGGGATCTGCAATTAGATGGTCACTTTGCAAGTCAAGCAGTTTTCTAATAAACTCACAGTTATTATTTGTCTTTTCACACTTCCAAGAGCAAAAGTACAGGTGTGAGGTTTATTTCATTACAGAGTATAATATCTCCAACAGAAACTAGGTAATGATAATTCCAAGAACTAGCAAACAGGAGATTTTCTATCAAAAGAATACTCAATTTTAATTAATCTTTTCAAACTAATTCAAGTGAATCTTCAAGAGAAACATATTTTTGCTTTTCCCCACAGTTTTGTGCACTGATTCTGCATATTTTAAATCTATAATTCAGTAGTCCAAGAGTACATCTTAATAGAAAGTAAGAGATACATGTTATACTACATCTTTGGAGATTTGCTTGTAGGAAATGATTGGATCTTTCCATGTAAGCAGGACCATGGCTTTTTAGTGCCAGCACTAGGATCTTAAATTTTTTTTCCTGTGCATTATTCTCCTCCTTTCCCTCCTGCAATTTATGAGTACATGTGCATATATATGTATGTACATACGTACATAGATAAATAAAAAGTATTCTTTAGCTTTCCAGTGGCGAGGAGACTTTCCTCTTCTGACTTTTAATTTCAATGTGAGAGACGTCTTTGTTGCTTCCTCTGCATCCGTTTAGCAGCACAAAAAAGAATTATGTGCCAGCTTATATGAGTGTGGTATATGTGTGTTTAGTCTCAGTCTATATCTACAGCCTACTGAGCCTGATGTAATAACTCATGCATGGGTGACAGCCAGTTTAGAAATGATCCACTATAAAACAGAAAGAAAATACATAGAATGTATAAACCTGTAGTATTATCTCCTTAAGCCCCCCTGAACAACTGCTTTCTACATTTTTATTCTGCTCGTCTTCAGGACTGAGAAAAAAAAAGATCTTTTGGCATCACTCTCATTTTTCTGGCATTGCTTTTAATTAAAGCACTCCTGTTTCACCTGCAATATGGTATTGATTTCGGTGGGAATACAGGTTGCCTTGATGTGCTCTGCCTCCCCCGCCAGCGGGAAACAGCAGGTCTGTCCTGGAAAGATGTGAGCGAAAAGCAGGGGAGGACTCAGTTGCTAATAGGAGCCTCTAACAGGAAATAAATTAATGTATTCATTGTAACGTTAGGGTTAATCCTAGCCAAAGAAGTGTGGTGTATAATTGCTTATGTGGCAACACAGGGCGTCCGTGTCGGCCCTGGTGGAAAGGGGAGCAGCCGCGAGCAGAGGCTCCGCGTGGAAGAGCAGCCCGTGCGGGACGTCGATGGAAACGCAGCTTAGTGCCCATCTCGCTCTCTCCTTAGCTTCTTTTAAAATCCTTTGGAGAACAGGAGGCTCCTGGCTTTGGGAATTTAGCACGGGGAGAGGAAAACACTCAAGAATGAGAGGCGGGGAGCAGGTGAGGGCGCAGGTTGCGCGCGGGGAGCAGCGTTGCTGCTCATCCCTTCGCGGGGCCGGGATGGACGGGAGCGCAAGGCTGGACCCGCCACGGCAGCTCCCGCTCCTTGGCGGAGAAGAGCTTGACTAGGTTTATTTATGGGCTATTTATTTGACATACTGTAAAAACTTGCTTTTTATTAAGTGAGGAGAGAAAGTGAATCTGAGATAATAGCCTAATTTGTAAAGCAGAGTGTCTTTTCTCCGGCATACAGAATGAGGGGGATGCTGAAGCGGCGGAGGCAGCCGAAGCAGCCGGGGCCCCCGGCCAGGAGAGATGTTCCTGCTGTAGGAGATGTGGGAATGGCACCATGGAGCAGCAAACAACCCAAGGGCGACCAGGCAGGACCAACTTGCTCCGGCTCAGAAGGGGCCTAAGGGCTGTTGCTGATTCCTTCTCACTGGGCAGCTCTACAGGTGTGACAAGTTGTCCCACCCAGCAGCAGCTGGGGACCATGCAACAGAGATTACTTAAATAGTCAGCAGGCGGCTTGTTTAGAGGGAAGGGTGTGTTAGTGAGTAGAGCAAGTTCTGGGCTCAGCTTGTATAGCTTGGGAGTCTCAAGTGTCTGTTGGTGGTGGCAGAGGGATGTTGGCATCTTCACCTGGTGCTTCATGACCACTAGCAGCGCCTGGATGGACCAGGACACTCAGCAGGAACGTCTGCATCAATGGGTAATGAAAATAGGCCTTTTGTATTGGTGTGGAGAGTATGCTGGGTGTTAGCAAGGCAAAAGAGAGCACAAATCAGGAGTGGTTTGTGGTTTGAGGCCATCAGACAGTGTTTAGGGGTTGGGTGGGTTGAGTGTCTGCTGGGGAGGTGTTGAAGCTGTGACTTGCTGTGGCCAACACAGCCCCCGAGAGGCAGGTTTTAAATCCAGGAGCTGCTGAGACTTCGTCCTGGGCCCAGCAAGGTGGCAGAGCTGGCCCTGGCCGTGGGGCTGAGCGCGTGCTGAGGTCTCGCTGGGTGCCATGTCCTTCCAGGGCTGCGTGTCTCACTGGGAGGTGTTAGCAGTGTTAGTGTGAGCTAGGGCTCCCATCTTCACCTAGGGTTCTGTCTCGCCCACGTAAATCAGATCTCTCTGTCTGTGCTGGAAATATTTGTTATCACATAAACCTTCACCTTTTGTCTTAATATACATTCCTGATAAAAAAATTTTGGTAAATTTTGGACAAGCTCAGTTAATGGCTTCAATGGAGATGTGGAGAGGCTGGACTGTGGTGGGCTCAGGCACAGAACAAATGTCTGGAGTCTTTCTTTGTCTGGACATAGAGCTGCAGCTCTCTGAAAACAAAATAAATCAGTGAAGGTGAGGATCATGCGCTTGATTGCTTTAATTCCTATGTGAATACAGGGACTGAGAAAAACAGGAGTAAAAAATATAACAACTTAGAGGTGGCTGAGGATGATTCCTAAGAAGCAGAGTCAAGAAAGCTGGATTTTTCCTTGGGATTCTTCATTATTTATCTAGTTATGTTCAACTCCTTTGTGATAGACAGTAAGCAGAGACCTCCTTTCTTCAATGGAAGTGAAGGAGAAACATTAGAAAAATGGATTTAGATGTTATGCTGTGGCACAATATGGCTGGTGTCTCAGCTGCTACCTGTTAAGAGGCAACATTTAGTTACAGCATCCTGTTTGCTTCAGTCGTGTTTGTTTGCATGGGCACGTGTAAAGCCCTTTGAAGAACTGGAGATGAGAAATGAGCTGTCTTAAGCAAGCAAGGTCGCTTTCTTAAAACCTGGGCCTTAATGACGTGCAGAAAGGGCCTTGCTTAATTTGTGCCCCAGGCATTCTTTGCTTTTTGCCCAGTTCCTCTGGGCTCAGCTCCAGGTGGTGCTGCCTTGGGAAGGAGGCAGTCACAGTGTTTTCCTCCTGTAAGGGGGAAGGGGATGGGTTCATTCCTGCTTGTGATGTGGCTGGGGATTGCAGCAGCGGTGCCTGTGACAGGTACATGGAAGAAAAAGGCTGTTTCTGGGGCTACCTGGCTTACCAAGCGGGTCTGAGATGGAGCCTGTCCCTGTCCCACAGCGCTGGATACGGGAGCTGCTGTGGAAGCTCCCAGTGCACATGGCCAGTGGGAGACGGGGGCACTGGCCATGGGGCCGTCTCCTCTCCTTCCCGCAGGCTCCGCCTGGGGCCTCATGCCTATTTCATAAACCTGCCTTGTTTTCCCATGCGCCGTGTGAGCGCGCGAACCGCCAGCCTTGGGCTGCTGCCCGAGCCCTGACCCGCGGCCATTAAACCAAGTTCTGGGTGTGTCTAAAATGCCTCGTCTCCCCGTGCGAGCTGCGCTTCGGCGAGGTGCCCGTTCCCAGGTGCCTTTCCAGCAGGATGCTGGGATCTCCTAATGCGCTTCCCGCCGCGAGCCCCGGGTAGCTGCACAGGCGAGAGGTGCCTGGATGTCAGGGGTGGAGGAAACGTGTCAGGTGCAGTCATCTGTGCTGCCTACAGCTACCGCACTGCCCGCATCAAAGGTCTGCAATGCAAGTAAATAAACCTCATATCGGTTGTTCTGTTCCAAAATAAAATGTTCTGACTTGGAGCTAACAGATAGGCTTATCCTCTTTCCTACTTCAGTTTTACTTGTTCACTTGCTACTGTTATTTCCTTCTTTCTTCCATGGGCTTAGAGTTTTCAGTAACATGCTTTATTCTTAGGGGATATAAAATAAATAAATAAAATCCCAGCCTTTGTGGTTTACCCCGTATTGACAAAGCCTGATGGATTCCCTGCTGAAGGCACTGCCTGGTCTGCAGCACAGACAAAGCTGGCGGGGGAGAGGGGCTTTTTGGCTTGGAACATGAAACAGGACATTTTGGTGACTTAAAGTTTGGGTTAACTCCATTGAAATTTGCTTTTATTCTGGCCTCTTTGACCCCATCTCTCCCCAGCAAAGCCCTGGCAGGTCCCATGGCATCATTTTAGCTTTAAACCATTTCAATACTCTTTGGGACATGGACTATCTCTCCCTATAGATTGAGAACTGTTTGGCCCAATGAGCTCCCATCCCATTTGCTGCTCTGGGTGCTGTTTTAGAACATATCTTTAGTAATAATAATAGTTAATACGATGGGACCATAATAATGTTGTTCAGGCAACAGTCTCACTGGAAGCTATTCCCATGCAAACTGCCACAGCCATTTTGCTGTAAAGCTCTCCCAAAAATGGTAATGGAAATTTTCTTTAAGGTTTTTTTTGTTAGTTTTTAGTAAAAGTTGTGTCCAGACCAGCAAGGCTCTGTCCAGCACCAGCTCTGCCCCGGGGACTCGGCCGGCAGCATCTCGTCCCTCTCGCAGGCTGCTGCGTGGGGCTGAGTGGGGGGCAGAAGCTGCTGCCTGTTTGACACATGAAATACCTGACTCGAGCACACCTGGTGTGTGAGCAGCACGTTGCAAACCTCGAGAGAAAATCCAGCCTCTTGAGCCGATATCACCCATAATGAGGGCAGAGAGACAGGCTGGACTACGGGGCTGCAGCCGTTGTTAGTGATGAGATGTACTTGGCGGGTGAGATGTTGTTAAAAATTGTGTTTGTGCTTTCTCCGACCATAGCTATATTTACAAAAAATGCAAACTGTGAAACTTAGATTGGGATTCATCAAAGCCAACAAATTCCAGGAGCACTGACTGAGACGTGAGTGCTTGAATTTTGCCAGGCTTCAGGATTCCTTCCAAAGCAAAGCTGCCCAGCCGCCAGAGGAAGTTAAACACAAGGGAGGAATAATTTCTTTGTTCCACTGCTGCCAAATGAGGGACGCTTAACAAAGCGTGCATGTAAACAAGCAGCATCTTTTCTTAGCCATCTCTTCCAGCTACCAGGACTGGTCCTATCCTGAAGGACAGGCATGTCACTATTTCTTGCTGAAAAGTATAATTACTTGGAACAGAGAAGTTCTTGTAGCAATCTCCACAACTCCCCCTTGCCTGTCTGTCGTGCTCCATCCCCCTCTCCCTTGTCCTGTCATTCTGTCCATCAATCTGAGTGAAATGGCATCTTGGGGAGCAGAGATAGAAGCATCTCCCTTCCGCTGATACCACAGAGTGTATGTACATTAGTGCCTCTGTGTAGTAACAGATAAATCAAGAGCCTGATTGGAAAGGATAAGTATACCACAATAGTCAGCAATACTAAAGATACCCCATAAATTGAATGTCTGAGATGAAAGTAGCTGCTGTCTATCCACAAAGATCAAGTGGCCCTATCCTGCAATGAGTGGTGCCCAGGAAGCCAGGAATAGCTGCACTAAAGTTCACAGATGCTCCAGTTTTGCGTCAAATGGAATTTGGTTTTCTTAAATGTTTGAAGTCAGAGTATACCTCTTGTGTCTGAGTTCAGTCTGGTCTGCTCCGGAGAGCCAGGGATGGGGTGCTATTTTTTTTTTTATTTTTGTTAATAACTTTGGATTTTAGAACCTCCACTTATTATTGCGGTGGCTGACAAGGGACCTACAGGAAAATCCAGCTTTATTGAAACTGAAAAGGTCAGTTTTGCTGAGCGTTTCCATGGTGAAAATAATAAATTAAATATATTCAGACTTTTCAAGCTATTCAGGTCTGCAGGTTGGACTGACCAACTGGAAAAGATTTTCCTCCAAGCTGTTTTAATAGTATCTTGTTGCACAGCTTTTTTGTGTGGGTTCCTCCCTCTCCCTGCTTTGGCCCCCAGTCAAAATCTGGTTATTCCGGCTGCTTAGACAGAGTCTTGCAGTGCTGTCTGTGGCAAACAGGAGCTGTGAGGGGGGCCCAGGGGGACCTGAGAAGGGGCTTTTAAGCTTCTCTGCTACAGGCTCGATCTGTTTCCCTGTTGCTTTGGTGGACACGTTCACCAGCTTTGCCCACGATGGGTGGTTTGAGCTCATACTCCCTGATTTGCCTCTCTGGCAGATGTGTGCAGGGCTCCGGCCGCCTCACACTAATGCTGGTGGAAGGCCGTGCTTCGGGGTCAGTGTGACTTGTGTTGGTCCTTGATGGGATCTGCTTAAAGGGTCTTGTGCTGATTCTGCCTTGCCCCTCACGTGAGCAGCGTCTCTCATTACTGGATCGTGGGTGGTATTTGGAGCCACTGCTGTGCCAGCAAGGAGACCGTGGCTCTGTGCCCTGGGGTTCCCTATGTGCACTACACTGCTCCCTCACAAGGGTTTAGGGTTTTTACTTCTCAGTGTAGGCAGCTTTGCTATTAAAATCTGCAGAAGTTCTTGTCTTTAGAAACAAACGAGCCCCTGTGTTGCTATGTGTGACTTTGTTCCTTCCCATTTGCCAGCAACAGAGGTTTAAATGTAGCAAAATACTCAGGGCAGGAACAACCAAACACCTCTGGGATCAAAATGAAGATCCAACAAGTAGCTGTTCTGGTCCCCATTTGTTAGCGAATATCGTGAATGGTGCAGAATTATTCACTTACTACATTAATGAAATAAAATGGGTCCTTGCCCTTCTCCCACAGCATAAATCCCGTCCCCTGTGACAGAATGTTACTCTGATGTATGATATTGTAGGAGGCAATTATGGTGATGGAAAGGAAGAAGAAATAGGCAAAAATCATTACTACCAATCATTGTTTACTTTATAGCAAGCAGAGAGGCTTATTTTTGCACAATAGCTGTATAGCCTCATTAAAAAAAAAAAAGACAACACAGACCAATATGGGGAGCAGAGGAGTGTAATGAGGCTGTGGGCGAAGACGCGAGGGCCGAGGGGAGCGCGGCGCTCCGGATCGTGCCGGCCATTCCCAGCAGCGCCGGGTGCCGACAGCAGAGTCCCAGGGCAGCAGTGTTTTATCTGAAAGATTAGCTTTCCTCCTATTAATAATGAATACGATCTTTCAAATAAGATTTTATGTATGTTTAAATGTAATAGCTCATCCTTGTGGAAAGGCTCAGCCCTGCTCGCTACTACATCCAATTTGGGTTGCTTTAGATCTGCTGGGAGCCCAGGACGCTCCTCTCCTCCCGCCTGGAGCCCTCGGAGGAGCGGATGCTATTGACAGATTACCATTTATAGCTCTTTATTGCTTCCTGCAGGTTTAATGCAGCCGCCGCACCAGCTCGGCTCGCCCTCCCTCTCCGAGAGCAAACATAACGCACAGCTCATGTAAATATAAAGCATTAAGCAATTACCAGATTATTTCAGATGCAGCGCTAAGGCTACATCATTTCGGCAGGGCTCGTGCTCGCAGGGAAGCAGACGTGGCCGCTGCTCCGTGCCCCTTGCAGGCCCGGCCTGGCCAGGCCTCACCAAGGAGCGTGATGGCCGCTCGCCCTCGCCGAGGAGCGCGATGGCGCTGTGGGACACGGGGCTGCCGGCCTGGCCTCGCATGCCCGCGGCTCTCCACACCCCTAGGGCTCTCCTGGGCCTTGCCATGAATGGGGCCAAGGATTGTGTCCCCAGGCGGTGCTCAGGGTGGGTGGTCACAGGGCTCCGGCCTTCTCCCGTTTGCAATATGGTGTCTTTGGGGGCGTTACGTTTCTAACGGGCTCCACGGATGTGCTGGCAGGACACCTGCCAAGAGAGGTTCAGGTGTATTTGTTTTGCTTCCTGGGACTGCAGAGCTGAAGAAGGCTGGGCTGTGCTCAAGGGGCCTCCTTACTCCTGTGTTTGGTAACGCACCATCTGGGTTTCTGCAGTTCGCTTGGAGATGCCCTCAGACCCGCGTGTTGCAGGTCGCTGCTGAGCAGTGACGCGCTGACCTCTCAGCTCTGCAAATCGCTCTGCCCTTTGCGAACCCTTCCTGCTTCCGTGGGGCTTGTTTTGGGTAGAAATGCCGCCGTTTCCATCAGGAACAGCTCCTTTCGGAGCTCGTCGTAGCAATCGTGGGGCTGTGTGTGATCCTGGTAAGAGGTTGGATGCTGATGGATTATTTTACCCTTCCGTTTCCCTCTGAATCTGAGAAATGTCCTGCTTATGTTTCCTTAAAAATGAGCAACGTGCCATCCCACTTGGGCTCCCTCAGTATTCAGATGCTTAGAGGGAAAGAACTAGTGAGGCAGAAAGAGAAGCGACCTTGGGCAGGCGGTGGTTCTGGTTCTGTGTTAGATCTGGAGCGCTCCAGAGCCCACCTTTGGCTCAGGGTCCGCGTTTAACTCGTGTAGGTGTAAGTGTGAGAAGCGGCGCTCACTTGTCTCTGCATCATTTATTAATTACTTCAACAACACTTACATTTATGATTCATTTATTTAGATTTTTCTCTTGTTTTGGGCTTTTGGGAGGGTTGGGAGGATGTGGCGGGGTGGTGCAGCCCTGGCTGGGGACAGCTGTGATCCTTGTTCGGTTTCGGTGCACGAGGCAGGGTCACAATCTTGCTCTTTACAGACATTGTTAAAACCTACCAAGTTGAATGTTAATTGACAGGCTGTTCAGACTGTTAACTGGCAGGATCGAGCGGTATTAGTGTGTTGTATATTTGGAGTGTTGAGAGGAGGTTTCCACAACCCAAGTGTGTAACGGACCTGCCTTGCGAACGTGTGAACACTTCCAGTGCCCAGCCTATGCTCCTGTTAAATTCAGAATTTCAATATGTTTTAAAGAAGCAGCAATCAATATTTCTTTGTGGTTTTCTGTCTGACGTGTGTAATTTGCTGAGCATGGTTTGAGACAGCTGAAATGAGAGGCCTGCTCTCTTTGATCCTCTGGGAACCGGTGGCCTGGTTTGGCATTTTATTTTTTATTTTTTGAAGAAACTTTTGACTTCTTGTAAAAGCCTACAACTTCAAACACAAATGTTTCTGTTGTCTCCACTGCTGGAGAAAATTAAAATGTTTTCACCTTTCATGCAACACTCTTGACTGGCTTTTTCAGGAGAAACCAGCCTTTCTGGTGTTTCTCATTCTTAATCCTGCTCTCAAACATTCCCCACAAAAATTCCCCAGCACCTTCATAAAAGAAAATTGTGTGAAGAATTTTCACGTGATCTTGGTATTTGCAAAAAGAATTTTTATCAGCTCTCAGTTTGCAGAAGAAAATCTCATTCATCTAGAAGCAGCAACCCAGGCATGTCTCTCTCAATGCATTTCAACCACGGGCATCAGTTTGTGATTTATTGTTCAAACTCCAGTCAAGAGACTCGACTACGGATAGTGCCGTGGACAGGGAGGAGGCTGGCAGGGAGCCTTTCTCACCTTTAGTAGAAGAAATGACAAATCCTTATTTATTAGATTACCCTTGAATAACTTGCCGTAGTCCAAGGCTGCCCTCTTAATTCAGCTGAAGCTCGCAGAGACTTCCAATAACTTAACAGGAGTTAACGATTTACCCAAGAACTCTGTGATGGAGCTGGTTATTGGTACAAGAATATTAAGCGCCCGACTTCGGTTTTCTAATCCCACAGTACTTTCTAAGACTCCAAATTGTTCTGATTCGGAGGGAGGCAAAGCTTTTCCAAGCGGTTTGAGTGCGCCAGAGCCACCTGGAGCGCCAGGCAGCCTGGCAGAAAAGGCTTGAATTGGGTTTCCCACTCAATCCAGGGATTTGTTGCTTGGGAAGCTGCTCTCCTGTGTCCAAATTATTTCAGTTTGTACTTCTCCAAACCACAGGGCTCTGCAGGCAGGTTTGGGGCTACGAAACTGGGGTTATTTTCAGTGAAATAGCACGAAGGGGAAAGCGGGGGAAGCTGATTGATTAATTGACGCTTTCTGGCAAAACGTCTTTAGCCAGAAAACCCATACCCACTTGTAATTAGATGACTCTATCTGGCCAGGATATTTCAGGCTGAACATTCTATTTGGAGATCAGATGGTGAATATTCGCCACTGAGAGCAATTTCCTAAAAATCTGTTTAGTATTCTGGCGGTTTGCAGGATGGAAAAAAAATCAAAAATGCTTAGGGGCAAATTTTCTGCTTGGTGCACAGGGAGTTTTAGCACATAATAACTGCAGTTGGGTGGGTAACTCACTGCACTGGAAATTTGCTCCTTAATATCTTGAGATTATAAGACAGGGTAGTTTTCTACATAAAATTCTGGCTCTTTGCCTCTTTAGATATCAACTTCATAACCCAGAGGAAGTTTTCTAAGTTTCTAGTGCATAGAGGAGGAGAAACAAATGCACTATTGCATTAATCAAAACCAGCTGAAATAGCTCAGGTAAATTTTTGCTGTTTGGCAATGTTACTGTTTTTTTAAAAAAAGTCGTATGGTAATTGAATCTAATGTTTGTGCTGGAAGCTGAATGCATTTCAAATGTGAATTAAACCTATGTAATGTAGAGCAGCAGTGCATAATTAAGGTGCTTCATAACTGGGACCGTTAGCTTTATGTTATACCCCAATTTTCAACACATCGACAACTTTCTTTCCAAAATGAACCCAGTTCCCTTAGAACATAGGCAGCATTTCAACATGCACTGTATTTTATTTCAGGAATTACAAAAACAAATCGGAAAAAAGGCATTGACCAAATTTTCCCCTCTGAGCAAGCTGTTTTAAGAAACTTCCCAGTGGTTTGGGAAGTGGAGGGAGAGGACTTTTCTAGGGCAGTTCACTGCAGAGCAGCAGCGTGTTTTGTGGTGAGGTCCTGAGCCCTGTGTAGGGTGTTGGGGGCTGCAGAGCCATGTGGGCCACCAAGGTGTTTTGGAGCAGATGTGATTTTTTTCTTCAGAAAGCTTTGTACCCCTGAGCAGGGGGGCAGGTTTGTTCTAGGTGATCAAGCTAAATCTAATCCAAATTAAATCCATGATCCATGTCTAATGGAGATGTGAGGAGTCTCAGCAGCTGCTGCTTTGATCGGCTGATCCACTCAGATCGAAGTGAATTACTCGCTAATGGAGATGCTGCTGAAACCACCCACGTGCCAGGTTGGTTTTCAGGTTGTTTTGTACTGGGTAGGCCTCTCGGTGGCCTCTGAAGGCCACTCAGAATTACACTAATGAATAACAAGCTCTGGAGGACGATCGTGAGGGACAGTAAAGCCCAAGAACTGGGTCCAAGAAGGTGACAGGTGAAAAAACAAAATTGGAAGCACAAAGTTGTGCTTAGAGCAAATGCAGGGTGTGCACTGGGAGGAAGCAAATTCTGGCTCTGTCTCCACAGTGCTCCTAATTAGAGCTGACTGGAAGCTCTGATGTGCCCTAGGGGTTTTGACAGTGATTGAGACACACATAACTTGGGGTGAGAGTTTTTGTTAACATTGACTTCCAGATTGTTCTTGGATGCATTGGTAAACATGTTGGGTAAATTATTAATGTTAAACTTTAGATCTTCTCAGATTTCCACAAGATCTTTCTGTAGTTTTTGATTTTCTTCTGCTTGTTATATATTACTCGCAATATAGAAACTGTAATATTTTTCAAACTCCCTTAGTTCTCAATATAGATCTTAAACCACCCTAATCTGCCAACATAAGCTTCATAAATGCACACACAAGTGATTCCCTGTTATTATACTCAAAACATAAGGCAAACATAAGGAATCCAATTATCTTTTTCCAATCATCAATAAATTGACATGGAAGGGATGAAGATTGTGTTAAAAATTTAGTTTTAAAACCACTGGATTGCAAGGTGGAGAAGTTTTTCCTAGCCAGTATTTACATGATATGATACCAGTGTCAAAATTTCTCTTGTGTGGAGAATTGGGAAAGGACGAAGGATCAGTACAAATTGTTACCAATGATCCTCTGTAAAACACATTCCAGTTCATAAGGGTGCAGTAATAATCTTCTATTTTTAACCTTTGTGAGTTTAATATCACAATGCTGGAGTTGAATCCTGCTGGATTCAAAAACCTAAAAATAAACCTATCTTTTTCTAAGGCACAAAACTGAGGTCTGTACTGAGGTCTGTGTAACTTTAGTTTGCAATTACAGGTGTGTTCAGCCTCACCAAACTGGTCCCTGTAGAGAATTGATGGATAACCCTTGCAGTGCCAATTTAAAGCTAGCAGCAGAAGCTGCCAAGAGACAGATCAGACAAGTTTCCTGCAGCTTGATGTTTCTCCAGAAGCTTCTTCCAAGTGAGTAATTTTTTTCCTCCTGCTAATTCATTAATAGCACTGTATTGCACATTCCTATAAGATGGGGAAGTTCTTCAGAGTGAACATCATCATCATGGCTATAAGCACCACAAGGCAAAATGGTCCCAAATCCCAAATTGCAGGGCTTTTCCATGCAGTGAGTTTGACTTGTTACAGTTGGGTGTCGATGGTTCAGGGCAGCTCCAGCTCAGGGCTCCCTGCCTGTGCCTGCTTTTTAAGACCCTGTCTTCAGCAGGCTTTAAGCCAGCTCTGTACAGTTAACATAACAGCTTAGGGTTGAACAGCGATCCCAAAGAAAGCTTGGCCATATGAGGTGAGGTTGAACTGGCAAGGTCATCAGCAAGGGGGCATTTTAAGTGCAATTGAACAAGCTGCCTGATCCTAAAATTTGATTAAGAACAGATAAAATTATATTGCTGGGCATTGAGAGAGTTCTGTGAGACCAGTTTAAGCCCTTGCCCAGGGCAGTCCATGAATATTCAATGTGATGACCTCTCTGATAATACTGCAATCAACTTAAACATACAAATCGTGGCAGGTTTTATCCTTAAAGCAGGATATGGTTTTCATTATTTTTTTCCCTGGGATTGGTTGGCATGCCTTGAACTAGAGTGCTTAACACGTCCTGATAGCTGTATGCAGATTCTGACTAAGCCTTTCTCATCATCTGATTGATTATTTGAAGTCTGAAGTAGTTGGGTGAGCACTGGTTGAATTAGTTTCCGACTGTCTGTGGCATAAAGCACACCATAGATGTGGGAGTGCCTCTTCTGCCTTTGCAAAAGAACTTCAGGATACACAAATATATTCATTTGCTGTCTGCATGTAGGTCTGCTGTGCAGATTTTGACCTCTCCCCAATTAGTCAAGGTCTGTCCTGCAGAGCAGTGCCCAAAACTGCATGTAGTTTCCCTGGCAGGAGCCCTCCTGGTAGGGAGAAGAACGGGCAGGTTGATCTGTACAGTTTGCAGGCTCTCCCTTATTTATGTGTGTTTGTCTCTATCAGAATTGTGGCATTCTTGATTCACACTCAGCTGTAATTTAATATAATTGCTAGATCCTTTTCTAAAGAACTCCCAATTAATCAATTTTTCTCCATCCTGTATTTGTGCAGTTGATTATTTTTGCATGCCCTAATTGAAATGCATCCTATTGTTTGTGTGAGTTCTCCAGCTTGTCAGGACCATTTGCAATTCTGATCCAGTCCTCCCACACATTTGCAGTCCCTTCTGGCTTGAGGTCATTTGCAAACGTACTGAGAGTCCTCTATGCTCTCTGCCAGGTCACCACTGTGGCATTGAACCAAGCTGGCTCAGGACGAAGGTGTTCCCTGAGGAATACCTTTTGTTTTGCACATCCTTCCACTCTGACAGTAAACAATCAATAACTCCTCCCTGGTTTTAGTCATCCTATCTTTCTTGCATCCACCCACAGTAGTTTCATCTACATCATGTAGATGAATATAGCTTATATAAAATACCATAGCTTATATAAAAATACCATGTGAAACAGTGTGAGAGACTTGCTAGATGAAGTATGACATTTACAGTTCTCCCTCATCCACAAGGTCTGTTACCATGTTGCAAAATTAAATTATATTGTTTTGACATTAGTTTTACTTGACAAATTCACCTGTGCTGCTGTTCATCTCCTTTGACTCGTCCACGGGGTTGCAAATCCCAGATTTGTTGCAGAGCTCCTCATTGCCCTTCTATTCCTCGGCTCTGCAGTCCCCGCCAAGTGCAGGCGCCGTCGGTCGCCCTGCAGCTCCAGGCTCCTCCGTGGGCTCTCACCGGTGCCCGACTGGCCCTCTCTAATGCGCTACACACTCTGTATCTCATAACTGTTTGATTGGCTGCCCTAGTCAGAAACCCTTGGGTCTGTGTGTTTTCCCTCCCCCTTAACATAGGTGTTGATAGATGCTTTCATCATAGGTCTTGTCCGTTAGTCTTCTACCTGGACTTGACCTTCCAATGAAGATATTGTGTGGAAGGTGCCTTGAAGTCAGCTGCTAGCAGCAGTTGTTCCTGCAGCAGTTGTTCCTGCAGAGTGGACGTGCGCACTAGCTCTCCCTGGTTTCCTCCAACAGCTCGGGCCTTACAGAGCTTCCCAGCTGGTACCATCTCTGCTGATTTCTCTGCCTACTTTGCTCTTTGTCAATAAGTGCCTTGAATGGCTGCTCTGTAAAACCCCATCCCACAGGCTTGCGAGAGGCAAACACGGGGAGCTTGGGGGCCTGACTGGTGCCCGGAGGTGCTCTGCCCCACGCTCTGGGAAGAGAGAAATTGCATGGAGTTGGTGAAAAACTGAAAAGACAATGAGCTTGACACACGCACTGTGGATGGTATCAAGGTGGCCCCATTCGCTGCTTTGTGCCCAATGCCTTCCTTTGACATCCTAATTCAATCTAGTAAAGCAGCTAATCAACCCTTTACCACTAATGAAGCACTATTACTTTCATCCTGTGCTTTCCTCCCTGAACCTTTGTCATGTGCTTTTTGTGTATAAATCCTCTGCATTGTTTTCTTTCATATTAAACCTCTCATAGTCATTACCTATTTTAAGAATTTTTTGCACCTCAGACTTGTAAGTGAGAACTAGATATCTAATAATTAGATAAATACCTAACTCCTGTGTGAAGATAGGATTAGAAAGGTCAGGGCTAGCTTATTCTGATGGGAAGCAGTAGGGGCTAATAAATAAATCAGAGTTTGAGATGAAGCCTCTGTCCTCAGATCACGGATGAAGCTTGGTTCCAGCATACCCAGCTGTGCACACGCGGTGCTGCCGGAGATGCCCGCGGCCGGGGGACCCTGTCCCGGCGTGGGGCGTCTTGGCCACGGGTGCTGTGGGTGCCGCTGGGCGCAGAGGGGCCAGTGCCTCCTCTGGGAGGAACTTCAGGAGACCCCTGAATGAAAACCTGCTGCTGGATGCATTTAGTCGTTTGAGTGTTTTGATATTTCATAGAACAAGTGTCTGCAGGGACATGGACGCTATGGAACGATGCTGCGTGGAGGACCTCGTGGGCCTCCCTGCTCCCCCAGGGCCACGAGTGTATAAAGGCAGGTGTGCACACACACACGGCTGCCCGAGAGGCAGCTTCTCTTGTCCTTTTGTTTGATTTTAAACACTAATTATTTTGTCACGGTTTGGCTGTTTATTCCCCCTTCAAACCTGATGTTCACTAGCGCGTTGGGTCTAAAACCAGCCGTTAATGCCGTCGCTGAGGGCAGCAGTGTTTGATTGGAATAACCACAACCATTGGCTATAGGATATCAAAACTAATCCTGTCACTGGAGGGCTCTGCGCAGAGTGTGACTGAAGCCCTGTGAATCTTGTCAGGCCACGAAATACCAGAGTAACTCGCTGGCCTTAGAAGCACTAAGGCAGCGAGCGGGAGGCCCTGTCCCCGTGTCCAAGCGCGTGGTGCTGGATGTGTTTTTAGCTGCATTGCCTGATCTCCGCAGCCTGGCTGAGGGTCGTCTCGCGCTTGGTGCTGTGTCAGGACAGAGCCAAGGGGAGAGGTTTCCAGTCGCAGGGATTGAGGAGATCACGAGGTGATCCCGAGCAGGGCGGGAGGTTGTGGTGCAGGAGTCTCGTGGGCAGAACACGGCCCGTGGCCACGTGCAGGTCTGCACTCCCATGGGGAGGTTTAGGCATCAATAATATTGGGGGAATAGATTTTATTGTGACGCTCTGATAAACAGCTACAGCACAAAAAGGGGCAGATAACATGTTGTGATAAAAGACACATAGATTACACAAGATACGCTAGAAAGAAAACAGGTTAGATAGCTTTATAAATCACACTAAGGAGTTAGGCTCTCTAAAACTCTCCTCTTTGCTAGAGAGGCTAATGGGGAAGTATGGGCAATACCTGAAACCAGCAGAGCGGGACGGTGGAAAATGAACAAAGTTACATGTAAGGAGAGGCTCTAGGATAACAGGAAACTCTGTAATTTATTGATGTTCCTTTAGTCCTGGCAGGTTAGGCAGACCTGCCACTTCCATCCCTGAGTTCAGCTCAAAGAACAGCCAAAATGTGCCCAGTGCATTCGAGGCCTCGCAGAAACCCCTCGTGACCTTGCGCTGGTCTCTCTTTTCTGCTGGGCTGCCGTGTCCTTCCTGGTCCCGCTGCCTCCGGCGCTCGGGAGCTGGGTCGGGGCTTCACCCACCCAGTGCGTGACATGGAGCACGAGGCTGCGGGAGAGAAATCTGCACGGGCTCCTCTGGAAGGGCTGAGGGGGCCAAGGCGGGCCGGTGGGCAGCAATTCTGCAAGTCCCTGCAGAGCCGCTCTGTTTCATCCCTCTTTATAATCTGTTTGAGCTAAATGACACATTGATAAACTGTCTACGATAAATGTTGTTTTCTAGACATTACCAGACAGCGGGGACTTTTTCAATGATCCTTTGTCACCGTTTAAGACCAAAAAGGTTTGTAACCAGTGAAGTGGGAGAAAAAAAAGCTGCTTGATATTGCAGAGAGTGTTTAAGTGTCCCATTGTTTAGTTAACGTGTTTTGACATATGTGGTTTCAAGATGCATAAAAGTCTAAAACAAAATACCTATATAAACCTCATCAGTTGAGGATCGGAATTTAGATTTACTTCTTCCTGAACAGAGCTATTGTGCTGCACGGGGAAGCTGCTGAAAATGCAGAGCCATAACAGCGCCCGGATTTAAAACACTGTATACCAGGTGGAGTCGTGCAGAGTGATCAGAATATTAAGTGTCACTGGTGGCTCGCAATGAGCCTGAGAGATTATTTGTTTTAGGAAGAAAGATGAGTAGGCGTCCTGCAAAAGTGTAAAGAACTGCTGGTAGGGACACGCACGGCATAGAGGCCCGATATATTTCATTGTGATTAAGCAGTATCAGACACTGAAAGTTGGATTGCTGATTACGCTTATGCTGTTGCTCCCTGCAAGTCCTGGCAAGTTAATCTGTGCCTCTGGCTCAGCAGGAGCTAGGGCGTTTGGAGTATGTTTTATCACTTGTTCTCCCTCTCTGATTTCTTTATCTTAATAAGGTCTATGCGTGAGAGCGTTGAGTCTAAGCTTTGGTTCACACTTCCACCCCAGCATCGCTGTAATCTCTGCCACGTGGGCTCTGGAAAGGCCCCTGGCAGGTCTGTGATGGGCTGAGGCGGGTGCCGAGGAGGCCGCCGCTGCTACTGGATTTGCAGTGTCCCGCGCTCTGGCTCCCTGTGTTGTGGCAATGTGGGTGTTTTTAGGGTAACTAGGGGTGAATGTAGCGGTGGATGTCACGAAGGTTGTCGTGGAGGGCTGCCCACCCTCCTCAAGCTCTTAGCAAAGCCACACTTGCTGCTGGTAACTCAGAAGGATCCCTGGGGCTCCATTCCTGTGTCCCTGGCCAGCTGTAATTCTCAGCATAGTGGGACAACATGAAGAAAAAAGGAAAAATAAAAAGAAATCAGATATCCATAAACATATTTGAAAAATTGATCCAATGAAATATTCAATGAATATATAAACTGCAAATAAAGGGGGGAAAACAAGAAAGCAAGTCATTATATGTCTTATTGCAAGTGAATCAGGCAACTTGTCAGATCAATAATTTCTTAAATATGAATAAAGCAATTTTGGTCCTCTGCAGCAGTACGTTAGAGAGCTATCCTTTATTAACATTAGGCTCGCTCACTAGAGCCTGTCTAGGCCTTGCAGTTACCTGCGCCAAATTATTAAGTTGCTCAGATTTGTGCATTTGTTTGCTCATTTGGTCTGCGTATTGCTGGACAACCAAGTCGCTGTATGTCACTGTTGGTTGTGCTCCTGAAGTGTTTGATTTATCTTATGCCCTTGGTAGATCCTTCATAACAAACTGTTTGCTGAAAAATAATTCCTGTGACTATCTTCCTATTTGCTTCCACTTACTGTAGCTGAGGCCTCGAAGATTCCCATTTCTTCATCCTCTTGTTGTTCTATTTGATTTAGTTATTAGCCTGTAAATATCCCTGAGAAGTAAAAAATCTTGTCCAGAGGGATTGATGGCTCATTATTAATAGAAATAGCTATTCAGAACTCATTTGTATGTTTTGTTGGTATGTTCTGCCCTATTCAGAAGAGTTCATGTCTGCTCTAGTTTGAGAAAAGACTTTGATTCTTAATTTTGTACCCAAAGCTGGAATGCTAACCGACAGCTTCTCTTTGCTTTCCTTTCCATTTTAATATACACAGCATTTAAGGCCAAATTAGGCAGTATCACTCATTGACTCCTGCACTGTTAGCTTCAGTGGCAGCTTTGCTGAGGGAAGCTGGGGGGTTTCGCCTAGTTACTACTAGTTTAGGAGCTGGAAGAATATTGGAAGGACATGGATGTTACCTCTTGTGCCTTGGAGAAGCATAAAGATGATGTGAGATCAACAAAGAGAAGAGGGAAACATGGAGAGGAAAGAGAGATGAATTTGGGAAGGAAGGAATATCTGTGGATAGAAGTGGAAAGGGAGTTAGGATGTCTGGTAAAGAGAAGAGATTGGGGAAAAACTGGAGATAAGGATAGAAATAGGGTATGGTCTGGAACAGCAAGACCTATTAGCCTTGGGAATCTCAGGTATTTCCCTGCATAACCTTTGGATATCTCAGGTGTTTCCCAGCTGCGGTTGCATGCCCAGGTCCACAAGCCCAGCTTCCATGGCAGTCGCTGCCTCGTGCCCAGCAAAGCACCCTGGTGCCAGTCTGCTCGGAGCAAATCAAGAGATCTCTCTGCTACCCTGCACCCACGGTATCGTCTCCAGAGACAGCTCCTCTTTTTACTTGACTTTCTCAGAGCTTAGACATGCAATATTTGATGACTTGGGCAGAAATAAGTCTATTATAAAAGCTAATCTTTGCATTACACATTGAATCCATTATAGATTCTCTCTACTTTAATGAAAAGCTTGGATGAATGGCTTAAGAAAGAAAGAAAGACTTGCGGCATAAATATGACTGAGTCAGTTGCCTGAAAATTACCATGAATATGTTGCAGTAAATATTGCCTCAATCAAATAAATAGAAATACTCAGTGGAACTGTTGAAAGAATTAGGTATTATTCATGAAAGCAAAGGAGCCTAAGCAGACTCTGCATTATGAGACATTTTTGTGCCCTTTTGTAAGGGACGATGCTTTCACAGTATTTAAAAGATGTATTTCGTCCTTTTATGTTGAGATGGTGTCTCTGACAAGAGACAGTTTATGGCTTGTAAAAAATCATAGTCCTTTCATGGAAGAGATATGAAGCTGAGATACAAATTGAACCCTTCATGAACAACTTGTGAACAAGTACATCAAGTACATGCCTCTATGTATTGTATCCTCAGGTCCAGGCAAAGTAACAGAAAACTTCTTGTGATTGTGATGTGTATTGGAAAAGAAAGAAAAAGGCATAACTGAGCTGAGGCCTTTTTTATTATTGTTATTTTTATTGCAGACTACCACTCTTCTACATTGCAGTCCTCTCTTATGGATGAAGATGACTGCCAAAGAGATTGAAATAATGAAGTCAGGATAATGAATGCAGTGAAGTTTTGCTTTGGCAATTGAAGCACTATTTTATTCCCAATGTTGAAAAAAAAAAAAATTATCTTGATAAGAGAGATGAATAGATAGAACATGAGCCAGGTAAACTTGGTGCCCCTCTATGTAATGCTTTCTGTTGTTTCCTTTCCTGAGACCTACTGGGCCATGCAGACGGTAAGAAACCAACCCTCTCTTGCTTAACCTGTGAGAACTGCGTGTTCCAAGTCAAGCCATTATTTACAGGGCAAACGGGAAGCCTATGGAGGAAGCCAGAGGAGAGGAAGGAGGGAAAGGCAAGGTTTAGTCTCGCATCGCGGGTGGAGGCGCCGCGCGGCCGCCCCGCGCCGGAGGATCCTTCCCGTGGAGGATCCTTCCCATTCCAGGCCGCGCGGCTCCGCGCGGGCCCTGTTGTCATGGGGACACGCGCGTGTCCCCGACCCCGGCGCCAGCGGGGCCTGTGGAGCCGTGTGCGCGCATGGAAAACTCCCCCTCCGCCACAGGAGATGGATTTTCGCTCTTGTTCCTCTTGGTCTCTCTGCAAAAGCTTGTTTGCTCAAACGCGGTAATTTGGAGCCGAATGTCAAAGCAGGTGCCGCTTACAGATGGGGGTAAAAGGACGTGTTTTTCCTGAAGGAATTGGCTGCTGCAGTAGATTGAGGGACTTGATGTTACGACCTTATGGAGATGGAGGATTCCCAGGAATTCCTGTGGCTTGGCTGCCTCCTAGATGCTCTGGCATCTGTGGTCATGGCTGTGGGACTGATTTGCTACTGTCCCCCTGCTCGCTGAAATAGGAACAGCAGATTGGAAGTAAATGAACACCAAATAAAGCACCGAGGAAAGATTCGGGCTTCCTGCCCCCCTGTTCCACCTACTCTGTCAATATTTCCCAGCCCATGGGCTATGGATTCCCAATTTTTGATGGAAAACACAGGCTGATCTCAAAATGTGACAGATTCAGAGGGAGGGAGGAGAGGATGCCAGATGGCTCTGCTTTGCACCTTCCTCAGTTTTTGGGATACCACTTTGTGATTTGCCATAAATTAACATTCCGTCCCCAGCATTGTGCCTTGGGATGAAGCTAAACTCTTGGCCTGTCAGCTGCATCTTTCCACAAACGTAACACAATGAGGTGGGACCGTGAAGGAAGGATGAAAAGCGTTTTGCGCATTTGTATGTGTGCAGAGGAGGAGAAGAAAATGGAGGGGTGATGTGGAAGGAAGAAACTCTTAAAGAATGTAAGTAACAGAGCTAGAAACACCCTCTCAGCACACACAGCAAACACCTCATTCCTCTGCGATTCTGGTTGGAGTATCTTAAACCCACAAGAGACCAGAAGGAACTGTTTATTCATCTGATCATTATTCAAGGTGGAATGATAGCCTGAATTCAGGAACTTTTGGAGCTACCTTATTTACTACAACACAAATGCAAATGACACTTCATTTCCTCATTTTCTTCATGTTCCTTCCGCTCTTGCAGCGTGAGGTGCTGCAATTCCCCTGGGCTCCGGGGGCACCGATGGGTACCAGGAGAGGCGCAGGATGTGCTGCGCGCTCAGATCCCTTTCATTGTCCTCCCTGTCCTTCTTGTGCTGTCTCTTCAAAGCTTCCACAGCAAAATTTAAACTAGCCTATTATTCACTTTCCATGCTGTCACTAGTAGGAGTTTGATAATGTGGTTTTTTTTCACTATGCAGCCATATTATTTGATGTCATTTCCTTATTCCATCCTTATTATATCAAGGACTTAAGAGTGATAAGAATATAAATACCCACTGCATGACCTTAATCGAAGCTTTGTAGCTTGTGGAAGCGTTAACTTTCTTTTATGTTAATCTGCACAAATATAGTGTGTGTAGGAGAGCAGAATTCTCTCCTACACTTTATATTGCTGTTGGGAGCTCTAATTTTTTCTAAGTTCAAGCGATAATGAGGCACAGAAAACACATCAGTCGCAAGCTTTCGGAGCATGTGTCGCTTTTGCATAGAAACTGAAGTTATGCATGCAATGCATATATTCTGACAGAATACTCAACCGAGCTTTTAAAATTATATTTCTAAAATTTGAGGTGATGTTTCAGCATTCCTAAGTTCAAATCAAGGGTTCTGCATGGACTGACCTGTTGAGCTTGATGGTACTAATCCGTTCAAAGCAGTCATCCCCTAAGCCTCGTTAGTTCCTTCCATCTTCCTCATTTATACCTTACCCATTTCTATAGGGCTTTTGCTGTGTTACAACACACAGAGTGAAGTGTTCTCTCCTCCAGGGCCATGAACTTCTTGTAGAGCCCAAAATAAACTGAATTCACCTGTGTGCAGTTCTTGAGCTGGCCCCTTCAAGCAAAGCACGTGGCAGCAGTGGGATTTCCCTGCGTGGTGTTCATGTATCTGCAGGCTCAAAACACCAGCAGCTTCATATTGGCAATCGTGTGAGCAGTGTATGCTCAGTACTTTATAAAATGCATCCAGATCACATCCAAATAAATCAATATGTAAATGTTCTTCGGTTTTACATTGTGCAGTTCACCCAGGTTTTTGGTGTGATGTCTCAAAATGGCTTCCTGGAGACAAGGCTGCCCAAGCATCTCACTCCATAGCAATGCATCAGTCTATACTCCATATGCATACTCTATAGCAGTACGTGACTCAGTATTTGCTGTTCTTTCACATACAGGAGGCTTAAACACGCTGCTTTGTTTCAGAGGTATTCGAAGTTCTTTTTGGATTCAATAGTTTTACTATAAATTTGCAGAAACATTAATTTCTACCCAAAACTTTAGGTAGTACATCAGTTTGCAAACACTATATAGACAATATTTTGCTTTCTCCAGAGAGAAAAGAGCAAATATGCAACCTAAGTAAGAATAATTAAATCCTTTATATCTGTTCTGTTCTTAGAGTTTTTCAGTGCTACTGCAGTGGCTTCAAGGACACAGCCTTGTTCTGCTGCAAGGGGCTTTTGCTACAGAACACGTCTATATGGAAATAAAGATAGCTGCAAGTGTAAGTACTGTGCTGCATATGTGAGCTCTGGTCGGGATAATAACTTCAATACCAGAACACATACTTTCCTGACAGCTCCTGCTATATTGTTGGTATCCCTGATGGGAATTCTGGGCATTGAGAACAAATCTCTTTTTCTATCCAAAAACACTCTTCAGATGAAAATTGTAATTTAGACAAAAAGGCCGTGATTGAAAATAATCTGCAGCTGGTAGCAGGAGAGTCTGTTCTTAATAAAACATTGATCTTAGTCTTATTTGTCTCTCGTAACATGGTTTCCTTTGCAAAGTAAAAACTGTCTCCACAAGGTCTGGTTTAAGCAATAAAGCAGTACGAAGAGGTTCCCTATTTTCCAGACATTGCGTTTGTTTTGTGGGGAAAAATTGTATTAAGCTTGCATTGAAAGGAAAGCTCTGCAGGGAGATGGCACTGAAAACAAGCAGCATTTTCAAATGACTTTTACTAAGATTTGCCCTTTTTTTTTTAATTATGATATTTATTGGCAAATCTGTTAGGATTGAGAATTCAGTTTGCATAAAAACAGGCTATATATTTTCAGGCCCTGTAGTGAATTGAGACAGTTCACTTCAAGGAGAGGGTCTTTTGTCTGCTATTTTACTGTTCTGAGCTGGCTGTCACGATAATCAGCATCAGAGGTGGGCCCAACAGCGAGCAGAGTGAGTTGCAGCAGAGGCTGTGGGGCTGGGTGTGTGTGTGGGGCGGCTGAGAACTATCTGCCCCTTGCAGGTGGGGCTGCCGGGCACCCCGTCCCGGTCGCTGCCTCCAGGAAACGCGGTCCGGGATCTTGCGGAGCAAGCGGAGCGATGTCGTGTGTCCCTGTGCTCATCCCCACCCCTCCATGAGCTGCTGTGAAGAAATCATCAGTAATTAGGGTATGATCGTGCAATCTTAACACAATTAAGTTGGTGGGAGGTTTTTTTCTGATTGAGATCTACAGCCTGAGTGTTCAAACTGCTCTATCATCTTCATGTTTAACAAACTGTGGAAGAGATTGTTATCAACTAAGATACAGCTAAAATATCCTAACCAGATTAGAGCATTCTGGGGACAAATGGACACTTAAGCAGGATTTCTTGGCAAATTGTCCCAGCATATCTTCTCAGTGGGACAGTAGAGAATAGGATGCAAACTGCAATACAAGAAATTCCCTTTAAACCTAAGTTTTGGGTTTTTTTTTCCTTTTTTAGCTGTGAGGGTGATCAACTCCTGAAACCGTGGCCCAGGGAGATCATAAAGCCAGGGAGAAGCTGCTCACATCTCTGCCCTGCGCTGGGATGGGAGTCCCCAGCGCCCCAGGGGGCTGCTGAGCTGCAGCAAGGAGAGCTGAAGTGTTTGCAAACGCTGACGGTAGGAAGCGGGTTGGAAATCATGCAGTGTCTTTGTGGAAAACGGGTCACAATTTAATACTTTTTAATCATCTTAGTGAGTGAACAAAAGGAGGGTATCTTAGAGATAAGAAAATCCGGTGAGCGGCGTGTCTCTGCTTGTTGGCTCCAAGAACTGATCGAGCGCTGCCTTTTGCTAAGCGCCCCCAGAACGGGTCTGTCGCAGCGACGCCAGATCCTGCTAGCACCAATATTGATTCCTCCCGGATAACGCAAGGCAGTAGCTGTTGCCAGTGCTTTGATCATTGCCCTTCTCAACAGTGCATGCGCTGCTCTTGCGAAGGCTTTAGAAAATCCAAAATAAATAGTTTTAATCAAAGGAACACGGGTGAGAGAGCAAGCCATGGTTATACACGTGTAGGAGAGAGCAAAACTTTGTGCCTGGTGCAGCAAGGGTTGTGCATTAATATCACTCATCCCATCTGTTTATCAGACTTAGGATCTCTCAAGAAATAGTCTGCATTTTTTAACCCTTTTTTTTGATTTTGTCAGCAATTTTGGATATTAGAGCCTGCTTTAAGCATGAAGAAATTAGACTAGGTCATGAAATTTTATAACCACCACATGTGGGTTCTCTTCTCTGGCCTGCTGCCCCTGAAACACTGGGGAACCCCATGTGCAGCTTCTGCTACCAGAGCATGTAAACGCCTCGCCGAGGAGCTGTGCTGCCTGGGACCTTGGCTGTGCATCTTGTGGCAGCCTCGTTCCACAGAGCTGTCTCCACGAAACACAAGCAGGGCAGGATGCTCGTGGTGGGGAGCACGGTGCTCAGCAGCACCCGCTTCGTGCACATGCTCCCCTTCCTCCTGGCACAGTCTGGAGGGAAAAATACAGCGGTATTTTCATGGGATACGTAGTACCCTGCAGTGCTGTAGGGTTTGCAGCTACCGTCAGTTTTATCTGTTTGGTGAGCTGGTTGCTGAGGTGCTTTCCCAAACAATAGCTACTTTTTTTCAAGATGATGTTTATGAAGGCTTCAAAATCTTTGTATATCTGCAATTATCATCTCTTCATTCAAGGGCATAATTAATCCAACCCTGCTGTTGTATTGGAAATGTTTTCTGTAATTTAATCTCACCTAAAAGAATTGAAATGCAGCTTTCAACTTCCTCACTCCTGTCACTTGTATATGGCAGGACAGCGGAAAGATTGAGTTCAAAAGTTCAGGCATGCAACTTGTTTCCAAGCTCTTTTTTGGTTACAATATTTTTGTTTTCTGCTTGGTCTGTCTCTTTAAAACCCAGTTAGTCACATTTGATGCTTTAAAATTCTATTTTTCTTTTATTTCCTTTTTCTCTTTTCGTACCAGCAGCTTGTAGGTTTTTTTTTTTAATTATAGATTTTATTTCTTTCACCTTTTCCAGGATTTGGATGTCAAACAAATATCACCAGAGACAATCAGTTCAAATCAAATCACCATAACTTTAGCTTACAGGAGATTTTAAGAAAAATAACACCAGGGTTTCATTCTAGTGCCTCAGGCTTGGGAATAACATGACCCTTATGTTTGTATTTCTTCCTAGGGAGGCTTCTATTCGTTTGCTGCTGAATGGATCTTCAGTGCAGCTTGACCTTCTGCTTAAGAAAGGGCCTACGGCTTATTCCTATATGTGGAACATCCATGAGCTCCTCATCTGCTGGTGCCACCACGATCTGGTGACAGGTATGTAATGGGAGGCCTGTGGACACTTGGCTGTTACCTGCTGCTTTTCTCCTGCCTTTTTTACGGGTAGAGCTGTGGGTTCAGCTGAAGCTTGGCTGAGATCGTGCAGCCACTGCCAGAGAAGAGATGATATTAATGTTCTGCTTCCTGGGAGCAGCTGGGGATGGCTGTTTGAGCAGAAGAGAGAGCTGGCACAAAAGTCACCCCTGGCGTGTGCCTGGCTCCAAGCTCTCGCTGCTATCAAAGGCTCCCAACAAGAGGGGAAAATGCAGGGAAGGAGGGAGACGTGTCCTGCTGCAGCATTTCTGCCCTGCCTTGTCCGTGGGGAGGCCTGGGGAGAAGGGAGGGTGCCCTGGAGGCCCCTAAGCTGCCGAGGGGCTGGAGTGGGCTCGGTAGCGTCGGGGTTAAACCTTGTCCCTCCCCGTTCCCACTGATCTTGCTGAGTCTCCCCTGAGTCTCCCAAGGAACCAGCTGGCTGCACAAGAAGAGTTCATTTCAGGAATGAACCCAAGTGATCTTGTCTGAAATTGTCTTTAAAGTAGTTAAATAGTCTTTAAAATAGTTAATTCAGTTTTTGAACTTCTGTCCTACTAGTAGAAGTCTAGTATCTTTATTAAACCCAATCTATTTTTTGTGTGAGCCTGGGTTCAGAAGAGAGGTTGTGGAACTTTTATGTGTACTGTTCACTCCATCAAGGTTACTTATCTTTGTCACAGAAGAAAAGGAAACATATCAAGTGAAAAAAATCAGTTTTATAGTTGGCAAATGCCTGTATTTTGTCTTTCTATGATGTGTTGTCATTCATCATCTAACCTTTGGGAAATCACAGGCACTCTAACAATGTAAGAGGCCAATAAAAAAGAAAATGATTTCAGTAAAATTGTAGCTAGGGATATGTAAAAGAGAAATGCCCCTGGGTAATAAAAATTACCCGTGCTGAGTGGCTGCAAATGCATTCAGCGGGCGCGTGGCTCGTGGTGCCCGCTGGCAGCGGGTAGACCTGCTCCCCGAGCTGGGGCTCCCCGTGACCGCGGGACACAGGGCGCCAGGAGGACGTGAGGTCAAGCCCAAAGCAAAGGACTGAGGAGACAAGTACTTGGTGGGTACTCATGTGTCTTTACCTGTCTCTTTTGCCTCTTTGTTAGAGCTGTCGCTTCTGATCTTGCCTTTCTCATTATTGCTGCCTGCTGCAGAACTTGGGCTGAGATCCAAGGTCGAGGCCTGCTCCTGCTGAACATCTCCCATATCCTTCCCGCGTTAGTCAGCCTGTCTCATTAGAGCCTGGCAGGCTTTCACGGTGCCATAGTAATGGTATTTCTCACTCCCTCTTTGGTGCTTTATAGCGCTGTGCTTCTCTCCAGTTCATATTTGGGTAAATTTTCTATCCTTGTCCCTCTGGGCTCGGTTGCTATAGCTTTAGGAGGCTTCTGAACACACAGATCTTCAGTCTTTTTCTTTCTTTAAGACCTATCCCTGATTCATGACCTAGTAATGAACCATGGTCCTAAATACTCTGAACAAGAAGGCAGAGTCTTTTGTGAAAACTGCTCTTCTCAGCGGGACGCTCTGCCAGGCTGCTGCCTCAGCAGGCAGCACTGCTCGGGGTCCACGGCTCTGCTAGGTGCTCTCATTTTATATTTTTGCTTTTGCACTTTTAAAACTTGTTGGTTCTTGAGTTAGCAAAGAAAAAAAAACTTAAGATTAGTGTTAGGTGAAGTAAGTGACTTCTGTAAGTGGAATACATCCTCCTTTGTAGCCAGAAGTTATTGCACCAGGAGCACTTTACTGCTGAGGGCAATTGCCTGTTCTGCCTGTCTGCCTGGCCCCTAACAAGCAGAAGTGACATGCATAAAACAAGGCACTGTTGATAAGAAGTACTCCCAAAGAAAGGAGTAGTTCTGCCAGCTAGCACTGGCGCCGTGGAAAAGGTCCCTGACCCTTGACACTGCAGTTAGAAAAGTCTTGCAGAAACAGTAAGTCTCTCAGCAGATAATGTCCTTGCCTGACAAACGAGCCCAGACACAATCCCTCCTTCTTTTCTGCTGTACATTATCCCCACAGACTCTTTATTGATAGCAGCCTCCGCCTTTTCCATGTGACATTTTCCATCTGAGATGAGATAAAGGCGTCGCAGCGGAGGCCGGAGCTGCCCGCAGCAGAGGCAGCGTTTCCTGGCTCCCAGCCCCTCGCTGCCCACCGGGCACATGCGAGTCCTCCTCTTCCTCTGCACAGACCCACTCTGCTCCTTTTGTGAGCAGCTCTGTGTTTTCCCTTTGAATCATGAGGCCTTTGTGTTGCCTTATTATGATATTTAGAGGGCTTAGCTGATCCTGTTGGCACAAATATTCCAGCTGAAGAGCTGGGTAAAGGAACCCGCGATGAGCTTTGTGCTGTTACATCTTAGAGGTCCCAAGTGAGGGGCCTGTCAATGTGCTCCCCTGCGGTCACTGCGGTGCCTGGAGCAGCGACCTGCCAAAAGAGCCTAAATTAAGAACAACTCTGCTGATTTTATTCCAGTTGCACCAGCTGTTTGTTTATGTAGATAGCCAAACAGCAAACACCCACAGAGCTGTTAACTCTGCAAATCTTCAGGTAGTATTTCCTAAACTACTGCTGACAAATTTCTGACAAGGCCTTAATCTCTGTGAAATCTCTTGGGTGTTGTCACACAGCGTTAGTCAGGCTGCGACTCAGGGATTTGCATTCCTGTCCTCCGAGCAGAAAGTGAAGCTGGGAAAACTTCATGCGGAGACGGAGCCACTTGGAGCCCTGACCCACTGAGGAGGGAGCTGGTGGAGGATATCGAAATCTCCTAAGGTCTGGTCTGCAGGAAGAGGCCTGATCCTGGACAGGTTTCTCCTCCTCTCTGTGTCCTTGGAAGGGGTTTTTATCTTTGGAAACAAGCGAAAGTCACCTCTGCTTTCAGGCTTAGAGAAGCAGCAAATGTTACTGTTCTACTAAGATGCAAAAGAAGAGTGGAAAAAGAAACGTGCTGCACAGCTTAAAAGGTGCAAGTGGCAATAATTAAAGTCAGCTCCTAAATTAGCAGTGCTGTGTCATGTTTAACACAGGAACTGTTCTGGTTTATCCTTGCTTTGTACCTCCTATAAACCCCTTAATATTTCATTGCAAGAGGAGCCGCGTGTGGAGGAAAAGGCCCGAGGGAGGCGGCTGCCCCTCGCCTGCGTCCAAGGGCCAAGCCTGCCCCTGGCTCCCTGTGGGGATCCCCTCAGATCTGAAATGAATCCATATTAATTTGTGTAGCTGAATCCCTTATCTCTGGCCGGTTGTATGAACAACTGGAAGAGTTGTTGCTGTCAGCAGTAATAGTGGCAAAAAAACAAGGTTACCATGTCTTCTGCAAAGGAAAACAAAACAAACAACAAAGCAACATCAGCTCTCCTGGCAGCACGAAAACAAGGACGCCAGGCAGCAGTTCAAGCAGAGCCCCGGTGTACAGACAGACAGAGGTGCCTGTCAGGGCTAGAGGGAGAAAAAGGCCCAGCTGTAGCACCGCATTAGTGGAATTGTATGAGCCTTTTATTTTCAAGGATGCAGACAGGCGCCACCTGAAATACTGGCTGCTTGGAAACACGGCACACAATGCATATGTGTGTGTGTGTATACGTGTACACACGCTGCTCAACCACACCAGTTCTTTGGGCTTCCTCTCTGCAGGTCCTCAAGCCAAACTGCATTAATGCTGCCAATGCCAACAGAGCCCAGGGAAGCTGCTCCTGGTGCGGCCAGAGCTGCACCAAACTCCCAGAAAATCCAGCAGAACCGAAGCTGAGCCCGAGCTGCACATAAGCAGCTCTTCGGCATCACTGTTGTGTTAATGATGGGGAAGTGCAAAACTGGCAGGGATGCTTGAGTTTTGAGCCCGGACAGCGAAGGTCAGGGGCTTGGGGTGCATCAGGGCCGCTTGGGGAGTATCTGTGCCCAGAATAACCATGGCAGGGAGCCAGTCGTCTGGCTAAGTGTAGGTAAAGGTAAGGTGCTTTTTTAAAATAGGTGCTTTTTTAAAATAAATGCTCTCTGGTTGGTTTATTTAAAAGGTTAAAGGCTGCTTTATATGTTTGGCACAGCTTCCAGTGTCCAGGAGAAAGGCTGTATTTGGTCTTTGGGGTAGAGAGCAATTGGGTGAAATAGCCATTCTTTAAAGCTCTTTAAGGGGAAGATTGAATTCCTGGATTCAGATGCTCTCTTTTTTTTTAATCTTGTCTAGCATATTCTTGTACAGTCTCCTCCTTTCCTTTCTAAACTGCCTTGTTAGAGCTCTCTTACGGGAATAGAGTTTGGGTACAAGGCAGCATAATTGGTGTGACCAACCCAAAACATTGCTCTGGTCACACAGGGCGTCAGTGTGATTAGATAATCAGCTAGGCCAATTGCTCATCACTTTGTCGTTAAATTGAAGCCAGGAGCCAGCTGGGTTAAATGTGCAGCCTGATGAAGAAGAGATTAGTCGCGTAGTTCGTGTGAATAGAAGGTTGTACATCCAATCTCCCGCCGTTGGCCCTGGAAACTAACCCTTGCATCCTCCTCGGGACCAGAATTCCGACACTTTCCAGCCAGGAATGGCCATCGTGGGAGCAGGGCCTCCTTTGCTGGTAAGGATGGCAGGGCTGCTTTCTGCAGGAAAGGGAGATGTTGTCCTTGCAAAAACTGGGGGAAAACATGTATTAACTTGCTTCAGGTTAGCAGCTCTCTTCATAGATGGCTCTAATATGTCTATGTGGAGCAGTTTCATCATGAGCAGCAAAGTACAGATCTTGTACCTGTGGCTTAAAATTTGAATGCAAGATCTCACAGTGGAAAATACTCTTCTGGTACAAAGTAAATAAAGACAGTGTTCTTTTAAAAAAAAAATCTGACTTTAAATCAGCGTGAAGATAAAAATCATAATCTGCAAAAACCTGAAGGCATTAATCTTTTGAGAAAATATTTACATAAGCATATTATAAGCTTGTTTGGGGATTTGTTATGCACTGGTAGGAGAGTATATTATGTAGAGATTAATGTAAGAAAAAATAAGATTTGCAAGCATGTTCTGTATTATAACTGTATAATATATTTTCAGGATTTCAGTAAAATTTGTGATAACTCAGAAAACTTGCATGGGAAACAATGCTTTCCCATTACACAATTGGCCACTTGTTCATTAATGCAGCCTGTACAAAAGTTTTGTTTCATGGTAACTTCATCAGCTGCTTTCCACAGCTCCACTATAGCAGGTGAGAAGAGAACAAGTACCTCTGTTTACCATGAATAAAAACTTGGTTTTGCCCTTCAAAATAGAGCTCATTTGCCACTCCTCTTTGTAGAAAACAGATGTTCATTTTAAAATGAAAAATGCTGAGGCAATAAATCATGAGTAATATAAAAGAATTTGTTCTGAAATGTTCCTGCAGTAACACTGCAATGCTGTTGCAATACCAGCTGCACTAATACCGACTGCCTTCGTGCCCTAAAACCAGTTCCGTAAAATTTCACTTCAACACTGCCTATAAAATATGTGCTTGGATTAAACGGAAAGGTTCACCTGTCATAGTAATTGATTACAATTCTAAAAAAGAAAGTGCAGTAGAGTGGCCTCTCTGTTATACCTGGCACTTAAGCCGTGCTGAGCGGTGCTGGCATCACGGAGCTCGTGTGGTACCTAGTGGAAGAGGACACGGCTCCGGGAAACTGAGCTCCCCTCCGAAAGGAACGGTCTTCTGAGCAGGTCTGATAGTGCCGCTATAAAACATGTTTTGAGGCATAAGAGTTCATGGGGCAGCATCTTATAAATACAGATGGGTAGATGTATTTAAATGGAATAATGACAGTTTATACTAGCTAAGGAGTTGCCCCAAAGGACAAAAATAAAATTATAAAAATTCATAAAAATCAATCGATGGAGTGAGAAGCTACATTAGACTCTCGAATCCTTGATGGGCACATTTTGATTATACTAGAATTTCTTGCTCTGAAGTGAAAGTCAACAGGGAGAGTAATGAGGCAATGTAGTGCTTTACCTTGCTTGTCTTTTATAATAATTTAGTTCAAGCAGGCTTTGAGAAAATCACACTTTTATTTCAAGATCCAAAAGATCAATACAGCAGTATAAATTCAGGGCTTGTGGGAAAATCTACTCAAAATTGTTTCATCATAAAAATGCCAAAGGCAGATGCTTTTATTCAATATGTTACTTTGAAGAGACCTTCTCATCTTAATTCCAAGTTAAAGATGTGGCCATTGTATCAACCAAAGGCAGAACATGTATCCCTTTCAGTTAGGTAATGGTAGGGGTATGTGCATAGTAACTCAATGAAGAAAATGGTATTAACACATTTTGCCATAAGAATCTATATTATATGATTGGACTAACAGCTCTTTCCACAATGCATAAACTATTTTCACTTGTATACCTACAATGTTTATCTGTTGCTCTTAAACAGTGCTTTTCTATCGCAGATAAGCAACGCTAGATTCCATTTTCTTTTTGAAATACTAGTGGAAAAACATATTGAGCTGAATATAAGTATCTTTGCACTGATAAATTGGCATTTTCTGTTATTTCTGTATTAGCAATGGCTTGTGTAATGCAGAAATGTTCTAGAATTTTATCGAATCAACTGAAACTCGTAATGAAATCATGATCTAGGTAAGGGTTGTACTGCAGAGGGCCTAAGGCGCCCTTGATCACTCAACATTCGACCACGTTGCCCACTGGCCAGGACCTTGCAGCAGAGGAAAATAGCTCAGCCTGTATTTGCAGCAGTAGTACAGTTTTCAAATAATGGAAGGATGGTTTATTTACCTAATGTTATTTATTTTCAGATAGGGAAGAGAAGCTACAAAGGTGCTGACTGCAGCTGCTTAGAGAGCAAGGTGATTTTGCTTGGTGAGCACGATCAAAACTTGAAATACTGAGGGATGAGCAGCAACAGACAAGTGAAAGGTACTGGTACCTATTTATGAATGCTTGTTTTATTATCCAAGTGTGAGGTGACCACTAGTTTCAGTAACCTTCCCTTTTGTGCTAGGTGCAGGTGCTGCCCTTCTGCAGCCTTTTCTGTGTCTGCTACAGAAGTTTTGAGTTGCTTTAGGTCTTTATGATAAGAATAAAGAGAGATTTTCATGCAATGTAGCTACTTTTGGCTAACTGGAGCATAGCCTGAGGAGAGACATGATTCTGCAGGATGAAAGGGCTACCCAAGAGTCCTGGTTTTAGACTGTGTGAAGCAGGGTTAGAGACACTGCAGGGGAAGCTTGCTGCAAGAGCAGCGTTTTTTGATTCGCATCCAGGGCTCTGTGACAGGTAACGTCTCCCTTTTGCTGAAAGTAACTGTGTGTCAGATGGGGACATTGGGTAGAGGGGTCCTCACAGGCAGCGGGGACACCGGCTGGGCTCAGAGCGATGTCTTGGGCAGGCTGCAAGCCCAGAGGCCAGGGAGGGCTGCGGTGAAACCTCAATTTTGTTCTGCTTTGCCTCATTCCGCAGGTTTGTGTTTTCCCTATTTAAGAGGAACTTTGTTCTAGTCAGTTTTTGAATGACCTTTAGAGACTGGGGGCTCTCGCTGCGTTTTTTGGTGTGCTCACGTGCAAATTTACCTCAAAATTCTGGCCAGGGCACATTCCCATTGCGTGTCGCAATGTTGCGTCTCCCATATCCCCAACTGCTATGGAGGGGAATTTTGAGGATGCCAAGAGTGCAAAATGAGGCCTTCAGCGTAAGAGGGAATGATCTTTACCATGGAGATCAGTCCAAGGGGGACGTAAGTGACAATAACTGTCAAGTCCAACCTTTGGAGGAATTCCTCTAAACCAGTCTCTCAGGCGTTCAGGCCTACCACGAATTATCTCAGTTGCAGAGTCAAATGCAGTTGCAAAGAGAGAATTAACGTTATCTATGTGCGCAATAAAGCCTTGCTCCCAGCCCGGCTGCCTCTGCTTGGCGTTTCAGCAGGCTGCCGGCACAGCCACCTTGCAAATGGGTTTAATTTGTGCATATTGCACAAGATCTATTCCTTCAAATCCTGAGACGGGAGAATAGGAAGTTTAAGGTAACAAGCAACAAGATTAAACATGATTTTTTCCCCTGAAGACTCCAAGAATGGAGCTTCATTTTCTATTGAGTTTTAATACAATCGAGGTAATTCTTCTAGCTCTCAAGGACTGCTTTTGAAAGCAGGACGTGGTGACCCTGGCAAGAAACGAGGAAATTAAAACAAGCTGCATTAAGAAACGCAGGCGCCTGCTTTGGAGAGCCACAAGACAGAGCAAACCCCCTTTTTGAAACGGCTGGCAAGGCCAGGGTGGGCAGGGGGTTTGGAACGGCGGCCACGCGCCCGTTGTGGTTCCCTCTAAGGGTTTGCAGCTGGACTCGAGGGCGCCGAAGGCCGTTTCCAACCAAGGATGCCCTGATCAGAGCAATCTCCCTCCATGTGGCCCCGCGGCGTCGCGCAGCGGCCCGGGGCTGCCCGCGCCCTTCTCCTCCCGCACCCCGTGCGCAGCTTGGCCGCCCAGCAGCCCGTAACGTTTATTATCTCGGGAGCGCCATCCGCGCCGGGCGTTTTCTCCAGGAACGCTCCGGGACGAGGCCCTGGGGGGCGGGAGCCTGAGGGCCGCCCGGGGACACGGCCTGCGGGCAGCAACGGCCACAGCCACCTCAGGGGCGGGCGGGAACGGCGCGAACGGGCGGGAACGGCGCGAACGGGCGGGGCTCGCGCGGCCCCGCCCCGCCTCACGTGACAGGCGCGGCGAGGCAACATGGCCGCGGCGGTGGGGTAAGCGCGCGCAGCGGGGCGCGAGTTGCGGCCTTCCTTTTTGCCGTTCCTTGAAACGGGTCCGTTAGAAGGTGTCAGCGTTGGGAGGCGGGAGGCGCTGCGGAGCCGCCCGCGCGAGGGGCGCCCCGGGCCGCGGCTCCGAGCGCGGGGAGGCGGAGAGGGCCGGTTCGCAGCCCGGCGGCCGCAGCCTCTGCCCGCGGGCCGGGGCCTCGCGCCGGGTGGGAGCGCAGCCGCGACCAGGTCTGGAGCGGCGGGTAAAGAGCAACAGCAGGTCCGCGGGACAGAGGCCCGTGCTCCCCGAGTGTGCCCTGGGCGCCTGTGCGGGGTGCACGGGCACTCTGGATGTAAAGAGCAGAGCAGCAAGAAGATGAGGTGAAAAACAGGAAAAATTGCAGTAAAGTAGGATTCGTGGTTACCGCTGTGTTCTGGTATGTGCCTCAAAGCAAAAGCAAAACTTTAGATGCTGCATGAAATAGCAAAGTGTAA
>JAVCKT010025047.1:9085-29460 GCA_032273925.1 Rhynchotus rufescens | reverse complement strand
CTACATATCTTGACTCTGATCAGGGATTAGCCGAGGTAAAGATGGTTCTTGAAATAAGCATCAGTCCTTAAGTTTTCCATTTAAAAAGTGAATTCCTGAAAGTTTTGTGCATAAAACCAGACAGTTTCCTTCTCTGCCATGGAAGTCTTGGATACAGAGATCCTCTTTGCTGTGTAGGAAGATAAAAACCTATTTTCTGCAAGTCCCACATCCGAACCTCAACTTTTCCTAATGACCACGAGGCAATGCCCATACTCAACTGAAATCTGGCGTTGCCCTCCTGGTCTGTGGGCAAGATGGAGTGCTAATGGAGTGCAGGCAGTGGTGCTAATGGAGGTAGCAGACAGAGAAGCTCGGGAGAATGGCTTGTACAGCAGTGCCCATTTGGGGAGCTGGACTGGAGAAGATGGGGCTGCTGCTGCTGGAGGAGCATGCAGTAAAGAGGGAGTCAACTGAAGGAAACCCCTGCTAGACATGAGAAGATGCCTCACTTTGATGGTGCTTTGGTTGCCCACACGCTGCAGAACATGAATCTTTGGCAGTTTTCAAAAATGGACTGGAAAAGGAGCCATCCGATCTAACTTTGAAGTTGGAGTTAACTTCCAAGTTGGTCCTGCTTTGATCAGGGACTTGAAGGAGATGGCCTCCTGGGAACCTTTCCAACTCAAATCCTTCCATCTTTCCATGATTTAGCTCACTTTCCAGGTGCTAGAGGTGCAGTGAGCAGACATTTCTAACGACCAACTGCAGGTGGATAAGACTGCACAACTGACACAACTATGTACTCCTTCATGATTGCTTGGTAATTTTTATCATTGCACTCTCCCCTCTCAACAGATGCAGACCTAGTTTTTCTCTGATTCTCTCATAAGATCTGGAATTTAGGCAGAAAAGAATGAGAAAATACTTTCAGCTGTTTGCTACAGACTATGACTTTCCTGACCTACCAGCTTCAATATCTTGGAAGATTTCTCTGTTTTATCCTCAGAGAGATATCTCTGAAATAAAATATAGCCTTTTAATTACAGTGACATGGCATTATTAAGCAATTTTTGTAGCTGGCTTTGTCTGTACATGTTAAATAACAAAACATTAGATTCTTTTGTACTAAAGATTAAAAAATAAAATTTTTATGAGTCGTTCTATTTTGATATACATTAAAAATGTCTATAAATGTTGCTAAAATATACTTGTATATCCAACTTCTCTAGAGATTAGGATGACTAGACATCAAATTTGTAAATATCCGCATAAACTATACTTAACTTTTTTACTCTGGATTGCTCCCAATGGTCTTATTTGTAGTTTATCTTTTACAGATACCAGGAAAGATATCGTCAAAAAGGAAATTAAATGGTAAAAGGAACTCCCACATTAATTTTCTTTTGTTTTTCTCATATTACTACATGCTATATAAAAAATTTTTGGAATATTTGGAAGGATATCTGGATGCATTAAAATATACACTGAAAACAGCTAATCTGTATATGCATTTTTAGATCCTGATAAGAAGTCACCAAACTCAAGTATGGAAATCATCTTACTCACTTATTGTGATTGTTCAAAGGTGATATTAAAATTAAATTTAATTAAATAATTTTAATTATTCTCTTTTGATTGCAATTTATATCCATTTGCACCTGTGCAAACCACCAAAAAAAACAGTGAACAGCTAGGATCAGAATAACTCTTCACTAATAAAGATTATTGCTAAAAATGAGTTTCTAGCACAAAAAAAGAAAATTAGGAGTTTCAAATGTATTCAAAGTGAAAGTGTATTTTAACAGCAACTAAGAAATCAACATCTTCTCTAAGATCAAAACAGAGTCTGGCAAATTGTTTATAATGAAAAAAGTATTCAGCAACTTGAATCCCATTTTCTCTCCATGCAGCTTTTGTAGACAGACTTGCTTTTCAAGAATGTCTTCATTATCCAAAACTATTTTAACCCTAGGATGAAGATAAGCTGGAGGTGAGTCCTGAGGCTCTTTGAAGTGGCTCACATATATTCATTTGCACTTTAAAAGACTATTTTCACATATCAGAATTATTATTTGAATGCTTACTGATATCCCTTTCCATTTCAACTAGATTGCTAAACTCATGTCTCTTCTTGATTTGAATGGATGACGCATCCATATACGGTAAGTGCATGACACTGGCTCAGACAAGCCAAATTTGTACAACATCAAATGCAAAGCTATGTTCTGATGCTACTGAATTTTGCTGAAGTCTGCTTAAAAGCTCCTCAGTGTTTGTTTTGTGATACGTAATGCACTGATTTTTAAGATTCCACCTAAGGGCAATATAGCATCAGGTAAAGTATAGCTGTCGAAAAGTAGATACTTTCTGAAAAGGACAACTATTGAAACAGAGGAGTTAGAGAAAGCATGCGGCAATGGCATCCTGTTGCCTCCTTTAACATGGGAGGCAAAGTTGTGGCACATGAGAATTACCAAGATCACAGGAGAAATTTAGAGCAGAGTTATGCACCCAGTTGAGATTAAAAAAAAAAAAAAATCATGCAGTCACTACGCAGTGAATAGAAAATACTTCATTTGCATTTCACTTGGTCTAAAATCAGGCCCAAGCTCAATATAACTTTTGTTGGCAGGGCAGGCACAATGGAAAAACCCGTGTCTAAGTCTGAAGAATGTAGAAGGCCGTAGTTTCCCTTTGGAGCAAATTCATTAAAGAGACTGAAGGAAGCCATTATCTGTTGGTATATGGAAACCAAAGAGTCTTTAAGTGATAACAGACATTCTTTTTTTTTTTTTTTCTAAGAGAGAAATTGCAATAACTCTTTCTTACTTGACTACATTGCTTGTTTTCAGAGACAGTTCTAGTTAACTAACTAAAATGACATTTCTTAAAGCACTAAATAACATTTCTTGTATGTTTAAAGGAACTAGCAAAGAGCTGAAATAAAATGAAAACTGTACATAGTGTGTTTGCAGGACTCATAATATTTATCCTAAAGACAGAACTAAATAACAGAAAATTATTTATTTCTTAGTTTATTAAAGATAGTATGAGCCTGCTCTTAATAAAAAGGAGAAAATTGCCTGGCAGAAACATCCATCCATACTCCCAAATGAGTATGAAATACTATTGTATGCCTATATCTACTTGAATCTTATTTGTCAGATGCCCTGGCTGGAAGTATCTGCCAAAAGAATTTGTTGCACCTAAAATGCATGACAGAGTCATAAGCATAATTTCCTATTAAAGTCTATTACTTTCCAGTTGTTCACATGTAACTGTAAACATCTGTTTTCCATCTATTGCCTGATATCTCCAAGTAATAATTATAATCCTAACAATGATACAAAATTTGCACAAAAACAGGAAGAGTTTTGGAGTAGCAGTAGTTGCTATGTTTGACAAAATTTGCATTATTTTGTCCAGGCATGCAAGTGGATCCACAAGTCATTCCAAAACTGGAGTCAATGTCTTACTCATGACAGTTACCAGACATGGAGATCTGACAAACCTGTGCGTGCCATTATGGCAACATGAAGAGTCAGGAGACTGATTTTTGATTCCAATCTTTCCCCAATAAGTATGCCAAATATACTGCTTATGACTCAGTTTGCAGGTTGTTATTGATGTAGTTTATCATTTCATATCTTTGTTGCACAACAAATTTTGCAAAAATCTTGGCATTCATCCTTATCAGAATGAGATTACTGAGATTACTGATTCACAATTGTGTTGAATATAACTTTCTTTTTTTCAAGTCAGTGTATCCAGAATGAATCCTGCGGTAGCTTCATCTTGGGCAACTTCTTATAAAGATATGTATGTGTTAACATAATGTAATATCTTAGAATAATTTATCAATTCATAACTCAGTGGACTTTGAATTTACCACATTTCACTAGATAATTTTTTGCATTGATTGCGGGTTAGCCTTCAACTCTTCATGTAATGTTCATAACAAGAAGTACATTGAACTTCAGTGCTAAATCTTCCCTTTAGGGAATTAATTTATCATTAATTAGAAATTCTTTGTCAAACTACTCAAAAGGCAAACTGACCAAATTCAATTCATCTATCCCCTTCTGTAAATAACAGAATACTGTTGGATATATGTGTTTCTCAGTTATATGTCAAAAAAATAGAAAGGAAGAAAAATAGGAAAAAAAAATAGAAGATGTGACAAGCTGGAGAATATCCAAAGTATATCTGAAAGTAATTTGTATTCTACTTGTCAAATTGTTTTTTTCCAACAATTATCAGTGAAAATGCCACAGAGGTGGAGAATATGTGATAAACTATAAAATTTTGGAAAACAGGACAATACTTCATTGATATATCCTAAGTAATAGCATGTCAGAAAATGAAGTTCTGAGAGACTACAAATTAAAAGAATCCATTACTTGTTGTAATGGACAAGGATGATGCAACCTAATACTATTTGAGGGTATTTGCAATACCTGATAGGTTATAGCAGTCAGACTAGCAGTTCTGCAAAAATTGTGGTATATTAGATCTTAGTACTATCTGAAATTAAATGTTCTGTCTGACTGATCCTTCTGGATAGTAGCTGATTATTACGCTAAGGTATCTTTGTATGTTTATTAGAAGATACATGGAGTAGAGTAGGAACAATTGCTGTTTGAAACACGAACATGTGGTCCTGAATTTTTCTCTGTGCTCAGGAAGTGCAGAACTGAGGCTTTCACAGTAATGATCTTTCAGTGCTCCAAAAACCCGAAATAGTGTGTTTTGTTATTGTTAACAACTCCTTTTGTTCCAGAAAGAAGAACTTCTGTCCTTCTGAGAAACAATCCAACATTCATCAACATCAGCAGAGGTTATTTTGGGATGTTTTGGGATCTAGCTTTTACTCTGAATATTTTGATGAGGCCAAGAGAAAAAAAAAATACAAAGACAATTCTTTTCCATCCCAAAGGTTTGTCAGAGATGACATATATACTGCTACCTTCCAATGTCACAACCTCCACTCCTTCAGTCCCGCAACATCTTGGAAAAACCTGGTGGTTAGCCCACTCACCCAAAAAGTTAGGTCAGATTTAAGCTTAGGTTTCTTTTATGATTCAAAGGCAGAATCTAAGAATCCATCTTCATTTATTCCAGCATATGCTCTCCCTTTTCTTTAATCCTTCTCTCAAACAAAAATGTTTCAGTTGTGTTGTCCCTCTGTTTGTTTCAAAGACAAGACTTTATGTATCTTTATGTCCTCGAAGCCAATAAGAGTGAAACAAGTATTTAACGCTAACTTTGCTTAGGCCTAATGTCTGAAATGCGTCCACAGGTCAAACCACTAACTTTTGGCTTTGCTTGCTTCTGTGGTAATTTCTAACTGCAAAAAAAATATTCTTCGTCTCTTCTTTGGTATTTGTATTTTCAGACCACATAGTAAGCAAATGCAAGATAAGAAGCCCTGCCTGTCCCAGGAACTTGTTTAAGGTATTCCAAGTTATGGAGGTTTTCATATTTTCTAGTACTTTCATTCATGACTGTACAGAATTGTCATTTAAAAAATATATATTCAATGTATATTTTGTATTCAAAGTGCTTGAATTATGCCCTCTTATGGCAAAATTTAGGGATTTCCCCAAGTTTAGCTGGTCTAAGATCATTTACACTTATGAACATCTGTAGAGGGGGAAAAAAAAGGGGGGGGGCAAGAAACACTTATCTTGGCAGGGAAAAAGAAAGAAAGGAAAAAAACAAAGTGGCATTACAGTAATACCAGTAATGCTTACTTTTCTTTTTCCTTATACTTTGTCTATTTCTGTGATATTTGAGAGGAAAATCTAGTCTTTGAAGTACTTTGAACAATTCATTTGAGAATACTTTGATTGGTGTCATTTGCCAAAAGTTAAGTTAAAGTATGTATATATAATGGAAATAGGAAGAAATATATGCATATATTTATTGTTAACAAAGGATTATCACTGAATTCATGAAGTATTCATATCTAAGTAAACTATAAGGAATAATCAGGCAATACTGTAGTGAAATGCTAATGAAAATGTTGACATGAAATTTCACAGTTCCTCTGCAGTCATTAAGATAACTTCTATTACTTGATACAAATGTGTTTTAAATGTAAGAAATAGCAAATAAAAGCCTTGGTGGTTGTTTTTGCATCTGTTTTATGCTTTTCTTTTGCCTTTTATTCCCCCTAATTGACAAAGAATGAGTTGATTTTAAGTTAGAAAGGTGTAATTGTGGAGAAGATGCTGTGTTCTGGATGTCATCCAAAATATAGATTTTTTTTGTCTTTTTGGCTTGGAGCAAACTACTGCTAATAGATTCAAATAAAGATTCAATTAACAGCTGTTCTGGAGAGAGACAGATAAAAAGAATGATAAATATTTAATGGAGCGTTTATGTTGTGAGAGAAAAAAAAGCAGACTCAATCTGAGTTGTGCTTCTTCCGGCATGAAGCCAAGAGCCAAGTTAAAACAAGAGAAACTTTTCACTGTAAAATAAAACTCTGAGATTTAACTCAGAATCTTATATTATCTGATGCTCTATTTCTTATACATCAGGTGCTTCCATGAAGACTATGTGTATTTTGAGTTAATGAGTCATAATGTATAGATTAATTTATTGATATTAATCAATTTATTGATATTAATCAATTTTAATTAATAATTTATTGATATTAATCAATAGATAGCTCTGTGATTCTCAGTATTCTTCTTCAGCAAATAAAATTCAATATTAAGTTGAAAACTCAATGCTTTTTTACATCAGACTGCATCCTGTCTTGGGGCCTCAGAATTGGGAAAAAAAGAATAGCAGACTCTCCAACTCCAGTGAACATACATTGACTTCACAGTCTTTCATTATCTCAGCCAAGTGTTTGCTCATCCTTTTTATGCAAGACATTCTAATGAATACAATAGAGTGGCTTTCATGAAATTGGGATTTGATGACTGAAATATGATCGCTTATTATAATGCAAAGAGCATTTCTTGAGGAGCCATTCAAAAAAAAAAAAAAAAAGGCAAAAGCAAACTGGGGCACTTGTCCAATTATGAATCTTTAAAGGCCTTGTATGAACAAGAGTGTAAAAGAGTGTAAAGGGAAGTAGTGAAGTAGAGGGTTAATAGTAACAAGAATACATCACAGAATACATTAAAACCAGAGCGTCAATTTCGTCTTATTTACGACTTTATAAGAATGTAGGGAGATCTATATACTAAAACAAAGTGATATTGTTGCAGCTAAAACATCAATACATCATAATCTGTACCATGCTGATTCCAGAGACAAACCTTAAGGTTCCTTGAAGAACCTTCAGAGGGAGCCGGGCAGGATGGAGAGTTGGGCAGAGAGGAACCTCCTGAGGTTCAACAAGGACAAGTGCAGGATCTTGCACCTGGGGAGGAATAACTCCAGTCACCACAACAGATTAGGAACTGACCTGCTGGAAAGCAGTTCCACGAAGAGGGACCTGGAAGTCCTTTTAGACACCAAGTTAATGATGAGTCAGCAGTGCCCATGTGGCCAAGAAAGCCAATGGGATCCTGACCTCCATCAGGAGCAGTGTTGCCAGCAGGTCAAGGGAGGGGATCCCGCCCCTCTACTCTGGTCTGGTGAGGCTGCACCTGGAGCACTGGGTGCAGTTCTATGCTCCCCAATATAAGAGGGACGTGGAGCTTCTAGAGAGGGTCCAGAGGAGGGCAACAAAGATGATTAAGTGACTGGAGCATTTCTCGTATGAGGAAAGACTGAGTGAGCTAGGCCTGCTCTCTCTGGAGAAGAGAAGATTAAGAGGGGATTTGATCAATATCTATAAACACCTGAAGGGAGAATGTAGGGAGGGGGGACCAAACTCTTCTCAGTGATGTTCAGCGATAGGACACGAGGTAATAAGTACAAATTAAAACACAGGGAGTTCCGTCTTCACATGAGGAAAAACTTCTTTCCTGTGAGGATAACAGCATATTGGCTGCCCAGAGAGATTGCGGAGTCTCCTTTGGAAATCTTCAAAACCCACCTGGATGTGATCCTGTGCCATATGCTCTAGGTTGTCCCTGCTTGAGCAGGGGAGTTGGACTAGAACATCTCTAGAGGTCCCTTCCAACCTCAACCATTCTGTGATTCCTGAACTGAGACACCCATTCTTTTTTTTCTGCATTGTTTTTGACTTGGCTTAGGTAGCAGAGGTCTTCCTGGAGTTGAATTGCATGTCCTATTCTCTCCTAATTGAGCGCCTCAGCACATGAGTTCAGGACTTATTCTAACACATGCATGTTGACATTCAAGCTATACAGTTTAAAAGCGAACTACTCCATCTGGTGACTGTATTACCTTATAATTTGGAAATAATCTTTAATTTTGGAAAATACAAGATAAACAGTGAAGGGAGGGGCTAGAAGGTAGGTTTGAAAATTCCTTAAACAAAATTTAATTCCTTAAATAAAACTTAAACAAAAAGAGAGTAGACTAGTAATATTTTGATTTAAAGACAGTAATTGTGACTTACGAAATAACTCTGCAAGTCAAGACAACTCTGCAATACAATGACAAGACCGACTCACTTTGGACTCACTAAGACACTCTTCCTTCATCTGCTGAAGAAATGAGCACATCCTGGTCACATAAAACCTATCCAGCTTCAAATACTGAATATCTTTTAAGTATTTTAGTATCTGATAAGAAGATTTCAGCAACATCTTCAGCTCACAAGGATATGATCTAATGATGCTGGGACAGAAAATTCATCAATTTTCTGAGCTCTTTTCCACCTGTTATAGCCACAGCAATTCACTCAACCATGATGCATATCTGATGTTTGTTCACTTGCATTTTCCTGGTCTTCAGCAGGCGTCTTTGAATCAGATTCACTCTCTCTGGAAGAAAGAAGTGTAACTGGCCACTTTCTGTGTCAGCCAAAAGGTTGCTTATCACAAAATATTACTTAGAAAACCTATAACATATCCAGATAGCAGGTAATTTTTCAGAGGACTGAATATTCTAAGGATATATTATTTTCTGAAAATAGTACTGTATATTTTTATAGCTGACCAGTAATTTCAGCACTGACATTCTGACTGCTAACAAATTCCAGATACTATTAGAAAGGTATCCCTAAATTTCGAGGGTATCCCTAAATTTGCTCTATTATAAGGCAAGCAGCAGATTTAAGAATTAAGCATACAGACATTATACTTGTAAGGATAAAGTTCAAATAAGATTTTGGACCTTTGTTCAGCCTTGAGAAATAAGGCTAAGGGGAGATTGTTATCTTCAGATAGCTGTTCAAAAGTATAAAGCAAGAACAGGCGAACTCGTGGAGGTGTGCAGTAGTAGGACAAGAGGAAACAGACAAAAGCTGCTACAAGGGAAATTTCAAATAGACATTTTAAAAAAAATCATTATGGGGGTGGTAAAACTCCATAATAGGTGGCCCACACAGGCTGGATATTGTCCATGCTTTTGGGTTTTCAAGACTTGACTGAAGAAGACTCTGATCAGCTGACCTACTTGGACCTGATTTGAGAGGGGTCCTGGACCAAATAACCTTGAGACATCAATTCCAACCTATATTATTCTTGAATTCTATGAATCAAAGCTCCTACAAGCACTTTTGCTAAACCATACAATTGCTTCAGTGAAACCAGTGGTGTCTGTGAGGATTAAAGTGATTCTTGGTGAAGATGGGAGAAGAATATCTGTAACCCCACTCATTAATCACTAGTTGTGATTCTTTCATGCCTCTCAAGGATTCGTCTACCATGCTGCTTCTTTGTTACAGAGGCAGGTGCAGGTACAACCCTCATTCTGAGCAATCTCATTCCTGAACTGTACCTAAGATCATTCAGTAAAACAGATACTACATTTTTTAATATTTATTTTTCAAAGCCACTCTGACCAGAAGAACGACAGCTTATTATGCAGTACAGATAATATTTGCCATGTGCTCTATAGAATGTAAATCCTATTCACTCTGAATAATTAGTCATCAAAGTTTTAACTGAAGCCCGCTTGTAAAATAATTTTCTTTTCAGGTCTTTGTCAGCATAGTTTTGATCAAAAGTTATGAAAAATTCCACACAAGAAACAAACCACTGTTTCAGCTACTGCAAGAACAACACAGAAAAACAATACCGAAGTATAAGACATCTGAGAGGCTCATTATTTTTCACTGTGATCTGCTATACTGTGATAGGAATCATGGCTCCTCATAGCTTCACCATATCAAAAGCAAGACGGTAGCCTTAGTCCGTCTGGACATACACATTGTAGTAACTTTGCAATAGCTTTTAAGGGTCTTTCTCCCATTTGCCATTAGTTCCCAGCTTTAGATTTGAAGTCTGGAAGAACTTAGAGCTACTGTGGAATATTTCTAAATACTTCCTGAAGATATGGACATAGCAATACAATTTAATTGCAAGGCTGTATGACTACAAATTTTAAAAAGCAGATGAACAATGGCAATCATCTAATCAGAGAAAGGGACACTCTCTCCCAGCCTCACCTAGGGCTGTTGCAGGATGGGGCTTAGTCCCATGATTCAGGGTGAAACCCATTGGGATGAGACAGACAAAACAACAGGAAATAGTCTCTGAACTTTGTGGAGGTTACACCAGTGCTATGAGATGCATTATGGGATACAAGGGAAGAGCGCTTGGGGGCACTAGGCTTATTAAGGAGTATTTAGGGAAAGAAACAAAGGAGGTAAAAAGAGAGATTGAAGTGATCCAGGAGGAGATAAGTGTGGAGAAATAGAGGCATAAGGTGCTGAAAGGGGCCACACGGGCAGACAGGCAGCCCTGTGTCTTATCAGCACAGTCTGTCACCCTATTCAGCTCAATTTCTGAGTATTTTCTTGGGTGAGGAAGTCAGTTCTGTGTGCATGTGTGTGTGTGGACATCTAAGTGCTAGCTACTAGACCAACTGGAGACCTCTGAGTGCATGTGTATTGAGTGGATGTGCACGTTAGCATGTAAACTTCAGAAAGCATCACGCCTGGCTAGCCAAGGAGTAGGAGATGTAGTAGAGCCAGGAACTGCAGTAACCATAAGTCTGGGCTGGATTCTGGAGGTCTAAACAGAAGGTTTAGCTCAACAACTCAGTCACAACAGACTGTAGGGCCTGGGTTTGGCTACTATAAGCTACCATAAGTCTGGCATTTGCTATCATATGTCTGGATCAGAGAGATCGTTTTGACCCACTTCCATGTGTGTGTCTATGTGTGAGGAAACTGAGCAACCTGTGGATGCTGGGCCAAATGCTGGGTAGACTAAGCTATTGAAATGGTCCAAATGGTCCACAGTATGTGTATCTGTGCCTCTGTGTCTGCACGTGTGAGTGTGAGAGTACCATTAACTGCAGCAGGAGTGTAGGCCTTGGGGTCTGCAGGGCTGGGTGCCAGCAGCTGGGGAGACCTGGCAATACAGGACTAGCTAAAGATTAAACTGAATGTCCAGTCAGTTACTGGAAGGATCCATGTATAAATATATGCATATATGTTTTCCACTTGTGGGTTTTCATCTTGATCAGCCAGAAAGGGGAACAAGATGAAGCTTCTGCTGTTTACATTTGCATGAATGCTTTATGTCATGTCAAGTTGATCTAGGTGGTCAGCTGTGTGCATAAGGATAGACGTTTCCATGTGTGTCTGCCTAACTGGGAATACATGCTCAGCGCTGGAAGTGACTTGACCTGAGGACATGGAGTTGCAGTAGCCTCTCCTCCGTTAGGCTAAAGGAATCAGCCTCTCCCAGGGTTAACAATGTTCTTCTCACTTCTTCAAATAGTAATTCCTAACCAGTTTACAAACCTGTAACTAGTGTTTCCCAAGGGAGTTGTCTTCCTTATTAGTATATGTCCAAGTTTCATAATTTGTCCTGGAGCCTTGAGCTCAGACTTGCCATTATGCCACTGAAAGAAACAGTATGAATATTCAATATGTTTGTCTTGCATGAAAGGCTCCTTAACATCCAAACTTCATGTTTTGATGTTTCATACAGTGCAGTTCCTTCCTTTACACACAGAGCAGTTACTAAACTTTGGGAGAGATGCTTCACAAGAGTCAATTAGTGACACACTGCTGGAAGTATCCTAATCTTTGCTGAAAGTGGTTCTGTTATCCGGAGGAATGGTGCTTCCAGACAGGAGATATTGACTTCTTTTCACTTAAGAACACTCTGACCCCACTCTGCCTTTCGCATTTGTCCTCTGCTTTGCCACTGCATAAAAGACATATCCACAGTAGAAATGCAAGACACATACTTTGCTGCTAAGAATTCAGCTTTCCCACACATTCCCCAGCTGCACTATGGGTCATGGCATCATTATTTTTGACTCTGTGCCCTGTTCACTGTGAGAGCACTGTGAGCAGAGGATGTTGAAACATTTCTCAATAGTTACAAAATCAGTTAGTATCAGCAACAACAGCAGAAGAAATGCTCATGAGTCAGTCCATCTGGTTTAACAGTAGTTTTTGTTAGGTAACCAATATAGCCACTGTCTATCAAGTCTGAAGTTATATAATTTATTTTTGATTTTTATTGATGTATTTACAATATGACATTCATTCTTTTAAACATTGCTTATTAACAAGAGCAGCTACTTCCAGAAAAAAAAAAAAAGGATGTGAGCTTCTTGGTTTATTTTTATTACTTCCTTTACCACAGCCAGATTACTTAAAAGTGTAGTAGACTAGTCTAATCTTGAAATTGCTACCACTTTTATAAGCAAAAGTCCCTTTCCTTTGCTAGAGTCACTTTAAAAAATCCCTGAACTATGCTTAAATATAAGCTGTCTTTAAAGAAATAAGTAAAAGGTAAGATCAGTGTATAAACAGTTCAAAGATATTTTCCTTGATCTATTACTCCATTTGAAATCTAAGTGTCCATGGCAACTTCAAAAGCAAGAGACATCTTCCATTTCTGATTTTGCTTCTAAGTCAGGAGCAGTTCCTGAGCAGTTGTCTTGCCATTGGTGCTAACTGTCTAGTATGCTTCATTATTCATATAACCTCTCTGTCCCTGCTATCACGTAGCAAAGCTCCCCTGTGTTAGGACTCCTGCCAAGGACAAAGTAAAACTCAAAGTAAGGAAACCTGAACAGAAACTTGAAGCACACACTTTAATGATCATTACAGTTAGAGATCCATCTTGGGCTTCACCTTAGACAAAACAGAGCAACCACTAATATTTCTCATGTGTCTTTAAAATGAAAAAAGTTCACAGATGTTCCCAGTGTTACCAAAAAGCAGACTCCATAAGTTAAACTATTTATTTTATAGACTCCATCCCCACCTGCTAGTTTAAGAGCAAGTACTCCAAAGAGTATTAGAAAAGGTCCCAGGGAATGTATATTTCATACTAATGCCTGTGAAAGACAGTAAGTTCTTCAGAGCAATGTATGTGTCCCTTCTGAAAAGGGAAGTCTCATAACATATGCACACACAAATATGAATACTTTAAATTGTATTAGTGGTTTTTAACAATATTCATCAGCAAGCATGGCATTTACGACCTCTTCTTAAATCCTTCAAAGCTGATATCCATAGTAGCATAGTATTGACAAATCACAAAGACAACAGTAGAGATTTGAGTACGTCAGGATAGATAATGGTGGATAAACTCCATTGTTTCAAAACAGATTCTTAAAAAGTCTAATTGACATCTTAGGTTATGTCAGAGAAAGATTCTAGGAAGGACAAGCAGTCATGCTGCAGTACAAATGTACAATCTCTTCCTTGAGAAGGAGACCTTGCAAAGTTAAAAATTTTTGCTAGGCGTGCATAAGATTCTGGTCATTAATAGAGAACATTATTTTGTTTTTAGTCTTTTCTGAAGTCAGTATGAATAGCAGTTTAGCAATACTGGTGTACAGAATCTTTTAGAATAAATATTTGTAAGACTGTAATGTGAAGAACTTCTTGCTTCTTTGTGCAGGTCATCTGAAAGGAGTCAACCCTTTGTGCACATACTTCCTGCGTTGGAGTTGCATAAATATATAGTCTTCATTTCCATCAAACATTTTTAGGTTCTTGCTAGCAGAATCTGTGCCTTCATGTTTGCATCTATACACACAAGTGCCTCCTGCAAACGTGTCATCTTCACTGACACAATGTGCTCAACTGACTTTCTGATACTGGTAGCTTTGGCAACCAGAGTAATTTAGGGGGCAGTGTGGTCCAGAGTTTTATGCTTACTGCAAACCACTTTGCAGCCTTAGCTTGGTTTGTCGAGCCATTATTGAAAAGCCCTGAAAGACAGTGTTCTGTCCTTATAACCAGGCACTGTGTGAATAATGAAATGGCTAGGCAGCAGCAAAGGCATATCAGACTTTTGAGCTGCCTGCATTCTGAAGTGATTTAGAAATATCAAGAGATAGGATAGAATTATTTCACCCAGTGTGCAGCTCTCTCCTGCAGAAGGACCTCCTGAGTACCCTCCACAAACCTTCTCCTTGTACTAAGTGGTAGGAAAGTCAGCTGAGATGACTAGTTCTGACATTAGAGATGTTGTAAGGATGCACAAGATGGGCCCTTTTACTCCTGTGCAGCCTGGAGTTGTTCTTGCTGGTAATCCGGACAGAAAACCAGGTGAATAGGAAAGATCAATTCTAAAGCAAGGAGCGGTTTATGGCTTGCACTGTTTGCTTACTTTAGCGCCGACAGTAAAAGAAAGTTATAGCTTTGGTGCTCATTAATTATTTATTATCAGCTATCTGCACCTCTGAACTATTCCTGCTGCAGGAGACACTGTGAATTTAGGGTAATTTATCAGGCACAGATGCTTTCAAATTCCCTCTAAAGCCATAAACAGAGATGCCAGATGTCCAGCTAAGTTAGAGAAACTTTGATTTATTAGAACAGATTTTTCTATTTAAAAGGCCTAATGTACAAACTCTGGGCAAGATAGGCGAACACACCTTGAAATATTAAAAAATAAAAAAAAAACAACAAAAAGTCAGAAGTTTGTTTGATGTCCAACCATGTGTTTAGTGAAGTAAAGACATATGGAAGAGCATAAACACCGTTTTTATAGCAATTTTTCTGCTGTGGATTCTCACTAGAGCTCCTTCACCTTAATTTTCTTTTGCAGTTTGCAGTCATATACCTGCATCCTAAAGAGTCAGGCAGCTGTCATTATCCTCTATATAAAACTGATCCTGCAAAATGGCATTTGCCTCATCTCTTTTCCTTTCCATTATTTCATTTTTTGTAGGACATTATAATTTTGTAGGACATTATAATAATTTTGTAGGATATTATAATTCAGAAAATGATTCATATCTACCAATCCGATCTGATACAATGTCAGAGGCCTTTCATGGGACAAAAATATCTGCAGTCCAAAAGAGAAGGATATCACACAAGCATGCCCACAGATCTCACTACAGGATTTCTCCATTCTTGTGCCTCCTCCCCCTTACTCTCAAAGTACATTTCTATTTCCATGTCAGGGTGTTGACATTGTTAAAAGTTCTTCAGATTGAAATGTTCAGACTGCCTAGAAATACAAGTTTAGGTCAAAAGGTCTAGCCTGACACCTACTGATATAAATGAAACTATGTGTACTGAGCTCTGAATTAGGGTATATATGTTGTGTGAGTGCTTCTGCAGTCATCTTGGGCTTGAGTGGGAAAAAATGTTCCTACAGTGATTTTTCTATGAGCCAAATTCTTTTCTGTTGAGATTATAAACATGATTTTGGGTAGGTAATAATTTTGAAGTATGAGTCTTTCTCTTTTCCTCTTTTTTGTATAGATTTCCTTTGGGAAACAAGTGAAAGAAATAAAGCATAAGTCACAAAAGCTCCTAATTTTAAAAGGTAAATGTACGTATGACATGTCAAAATGGAGCAGGAAAGTAGTGCGCCACACTAGCTAACTAATCCCCTTGAAAAGCAAACACTTACCAGGTAGTGTCACAGGTGAGTAAAGCCAACAGCTCACTCAATGCAAGCTCGTGTGGATTTGCACATAGAGCATTGGACCGTACAGATACATTGTAAATGAAATAGCAAACTTACAATCCTCATGTAGAAAGGAGAAATAAAGAAAAACGAATTCAAAGGGAAGGAAGGAATGTACTCACTGTGTTGTGCTGTCAGTGAAAAGTTTTTGTTTCCCAGCTCTTCTTTCCCCCTTTTTTCTGAGACATTCTGATAGTCTGGAAGAGTCCCATTGACCCTCTTCATACCATCTCCTTATCATCACCCATATTAGGCTCCTGTGATTGTTAGCTATGGAGCATTTTAGTATTTCAAAGCACAGAAGAGACACACTAATAACAATGACATGAAAAGATTTTCTTCCTTAGTAAAAATAAGGATAATATGGATGTTCTAAAACAAAGTTCATCAGTCTGAGTTAAAAATGACTCCTTATGGGTATCTCTGAGTCACAGATAGCCACATTTTGGGAAGATGCTCAAAAAAGTATCATGTTCTCATACATAGGTCTTGTACTCCTGACTGTGCACTTTTTGAAACTGGCAATGACTGGATGTTAAACCAAATGGATCCATAGTCTAACTCTGTGCAACTTTGTCCATGTTCACATAATTTCTTGCTTCTGTATGCATGATGTAAGAGTGACAGAACATGTATGTGTAGCTTGATAACATAGGCCATAGGATTTATACCAAGAAATCATTCCCTGAACTATAATATGTATGCTGGGAAGTTTTAAACTTGAAACATCTTCTCAAAAAGTATAGCTTTCACTGGTAACTTTTTCAATGCACATCCAGTTATACAAGGTTCTGCACTTAGAGTGGTGCAGATAAATCATGCCTTAGCAGTGTCTCAGCTAATTTTAATCAAAGTCTACTTTAATCAGTAGACTTCTCACATATTAATTTGTAGGTGCTATTCTGAGCCAAACAAGCTTCAATTTCAGCTGCCTTCCAGATAATTAGTCCACCTAGTTATATGAGCCTAAGAAGTCAAGCCATGCTTTCCACATATATAATTCAAAGACTGCATTGTGTCTGAATCTGCTACAGACTGACTCGGAAATAACACTGTTTTTAGGCAAATACCTGCTACTGGAACTGTCTAATATGAGATATTAAACTAGGTATTATAACAATAAAATATACCTCAGATTTGTCAAATTAGATAAAATGTATTTTATCTGAAAAGATGACTCTTTCAAAAGTTTTTGTTTTGTAAATAGAACACATTTTTTTAAAAAAAACCCTATTTTTATATTTCTTCAAAATCATTAAGGTCTGATCTAGCTCATCAAGGTAAAGAGACATTATATTCTTGAGAAAGAATGAGCTGAATGTGAATAAAATACATTCAAGATTAATTATGAGTGCACAAAACACACTCCCAAAATATTTTTGACTGAATCCCAAGTTCTAAATACTAGTTTCTGAAAACATGTAGCTTTTATTTAAAAATTTTCCCATACATACAGTGAAATGTCCTGAATTAAAATACATAACATTGTGTTGCTTCCACATTCTATTGTGTTCTATTCTGTGTTCAACATTAATGCAAACTTATCTTGACAAATGCAAAGTTTTGCTTTTTTTAATCCATTTAGTTTTTGTGAAGCTGCAATTAAAAGCTTGCAAAGAACCTACATACTGGTTTTATTCGCTGCAAATGTTTTCCTTTTCTTCTTTTAATTCAGACATCTCTCTAATTTAGGAGATTATAAAGTTCCATTTTTTTTTAGGCCTGCCTTAGTGGTTAACATGGACGAACACGAGCAGGATCCAAACTCCAGAGATGTCCTCCACAGTCTTCTCTTTGAACTTGAAAGAGCTGGATCAGTCCAGCTATTTCAAAAAGGTTTGCCTATAGAGCAATATCTTCATAGCACCTGTCTCCTTGAACAGAGTGTCTACACTGCACATAAACTCTCTCCTGACATCATCCCCCACCGGCTGCTGAAGACCTACATGGATCCTTCCTTTCCTGTGAGGACCTCGAGGTCCCTTGACATAATTTTTGCCTTCTCTGTGTCCTCTTCCTCTGATGAGTGATCTGCACATCTTGCATATTGTCTCATTCCTGTAAGACTCAACGGTAATTTACCCTAAAAGACAGTCCTTATAGCCTTGAATATTTCCCCTTGCCACAAATGACCCAGAATAATCCTTCCTCTGTTCTTCACCTACTTCCCAGAAACCCCCTCTCTATGAGGGATTCTGTCTTTTTTTAGAAAATTCTACCTTCATGAAATCCTACCTATTAACTCTAAATATTACAGTGCTCATAACTGCAGGAGTACAGAAAAGGATATGGTAAGTAGTTGAACATAACTATGTTTATACTTAGCCCAGAACTACTTCTCAGAAGCCATCCTCACTGATATAAAACTGAATCTGAGCATAGCTGAGATTCAGTGCTGAAAATGCAATTCAGATGCTCAGTTAAAAAAAAATCAAGAAACATTGATGGTCATTGAGGGTCAGATAATCTGCGTGTGATGTTAGTACAGAGCAATTCCTTAATGTTAGTACCGAGCAATTCCTTAGAAGTGCACCAACTGGGAAATAGTATCTTGACCAGATTCTTTCTCATCACTGTGTAAAATGAGTGCAAGCCCACTGACTCAATAAAGTCACACCGGCCTGAGGAAGAGGATTGCTGACAATATGGCATTATTCTTTTATGAAATCAGAATATCCCATTGTTTAATTTAAAAATTAGTCTTTTATTGTGGGTAGTACAATGAAAACTTTAGTACTATCCTTTGAGTCTCGAAAGTCATGAAATCATAAATTATACAGACGAGTCTTTATCATTCATCAAACACTAGTAGAAAGTCTTTGATGTTCAAAAGAAATGTAAAAATGTTGTATATTGCTTTTTTCATTGATGCTTCACAAGCTACGGCACTTTCATTACATATCAGAATTGCTGTATGAAATATCTACAAAAATTCAGTACTAGATAGAATACAGTGGATATAAAATAGCCAATCTCCTATTAAGAATGGGTGTACTGTCATATGTCACAGCAGGGGGAGGGAAATGTGATTTATTTTTTATTTTTTGTCCACAACAGCCTATCCTTTGTTTAGAAATGGACCTTGATTAATAATAAGGGAACGCACAACTTGGCTTAACAGGAAACTTGACTTCTGTGACTTCTTAAGTCCTTTGCTGTACTGTCATCAGGAGTCTGTGGCATTGATTTAGAAATGCTATCAAAGCATTGACCCATCCTCAACAGATCCTACTGTTCTCTCATTTTCTCTGGGCTATTTTAAGCATCCGCTGACATTGTTCCTCCTGCCTTTCATCTGCTTATCAGGCACGTTCAGGCATCAGTCAGAATTTCCCACATCAGCTTTCTATTTGGGTATCGCTTGTGCATTCTCCTCAAGCCCTCCTATTAGGATTTCTCAAAGGCTGCTTCTGCTTTCCAACACTGGTCCATATTAATGCAGCTCCAGCAAAGAAATAAAATGGTAGAAAGAAGAGATTTGTAACTGTTGTAATTTTTACCATTATTGATAAAACCCCGATTTCTACACTTTGAATTTAACAGTGTGGAGTATCATTTGCCTGGAAGTATGCTCTCATTTTGAGAAGGGCATAGGGAGGGCTGAGAAGCAGAACTCCAGGTCAGTTGTGATATAATTAATTACAATTATAGAACTTAGACTTCAGGCTAGTGATCATTCAATTACATTTGCAGGAGAAGGAGCACAAATTGATTTTGTCCCAAATAGTTAGGCAGAAAGGTCATTGTGTCTTTCTGCCAAAAAAAAAAAAAAAAAAAAAAATGCTGACAAACTGTCTTTAAAATAAATTTGGAGACTGAATATGTTTTTAAAGTTTATAAATTTTTACTTTTCTAAACTAAGAGCCATAATGTCCATAGTTTGCTGTGTTCAAAATCAGAGGGCAACCAGGTTTACCAGTCTTTCAGATCCTGACTCTGGAAAAAAAAACAGGAAAAATCAGGATAAATAGCCTGAAATATGATAAAATATAAGAATCCTAAGAAATAATGTGTTATTTGTGACACTGATTATTCACCAAGAAATGTCTTGCTATTCTGCACAGCTAATTATTCTCTAGCTTCTGATAATCATTTCTCTGTAATTTGCAGTAAACACTTTTCTGAATTCATCCCAGTATCCTTACATCACCTTGCTTACTGGTGCAATCACCTGAATTTGTAAAAATGTAGAACCACTTAAAAGCAGGAGACCTAAAGTTAGCTTTCATTTTTATAGCTCTCAAAATCCCACACATTGGCTTCAGATAGCAATTTGCACCATGACAATTTCCTACTCTAATATATCACCTTCCCATTGTATCGATTGATTTCTCAAGCAGACAGCCCATATTTGTCATACATTAAAGATTATAACAAATGTTGCTATTGGTCCTTGTTGCTCAAAATCTTCAATTCTCCATCCAATGGATTTTTTTAAGCAGGTAATAT
>JAVCKT010025045.1:0-17472 GCA_032273925.1 Rhynchotus rufescens | reverse complement strand
AACTGAACTGAGGAAATGGGTGAATGAGTGTGTCCTTCACAAGATGCAGAGTATCTTGAGAAGGGATGAGTAAGTTAAGCAATTAGAAGTGTGGGAAGTGGAGTCCCTCTCTCCCCTTTCTTCTGATCTCAAACGTTATTTGCTGGTGGCCCAGCTAAGATAAAGAGTCCTCTTAAAGGGATTTCTGGTCTGACCCCGGGGTTACTTTGGCTCAAGCTGAAGAGTTTGCATATTCTTCTAATGCAGATACTGAGAAATCTGCACACATAGATTGTTATATTTGGCCTAGCCAAAAGAACAATATCGGCAAAGTAAAAAGGGAAATATCACTTGGGAAATAAGTTAAATTCTGTTGAACGGACAGTGAGGATTTATCATGATATCCACAAACAAGAACTGGTCCTCAAATCAATTCTGTAAGACACCTGCATGGAAAAGTAGACTGCTTTTCCACTCCCAGCTCTTTCATTATGTTTCAAAAGTGCTTTGGGTCAAAACTCTTCTATCTCAGACTGAGAGGGATCTTTTCCAAGATCCCTATGCCTTATTCTATTTTATGCAAAAGATCTTTATTAATTGTCCTATAAAGAAGTGTGGTAGTGTCCTTCTGAGTTATGGATAGATACATCTGCTGAACCTACTGTTACCTGAAACAGGATAACTACTGATCAGTGAGACAAGTCAGCTCACAACAATATCTGCATCTTGTTGCATAATGAAAGCTTGCAAATGTCTGAATTTTTCACTTTTCTCAAGACCCCAAATCACTCTGAAAACCATCGCCAAGGTGTATTATTCTAAATTTTTAGTCACCAGTCACCTGGTTATTAATAATTCCTTAGTTTTTATATCAGTCAGGAGATGCTGGACAAATCCAGTGGAGTTTTTTTTCCATACAGCTGTTTGAGAGTTTTGTTTTTCTCTTGTGCAGCTTTGTTTTTCATGATTCTTTCATTAAACTCAAAACCTAGATCAATGGCATTGTATGAAGGACAACGGAATAATTCCTTCAATGTCATCAAAATTCCTAGCTGTACTTATGATATGATACTGATACAAGCTATCTGATTTCTTTATGGAGTAGAAAACCTTGTAGAAAAGGTGCCTTGTTGTGCCATTTCTGTGGTACTCTCAGGACATAGACTGTATAATTTACTGCAGACATCTTATCTTAAAAGCCATCTTAGAATTTTATCCAGTCTCAGTAATGTGTGTAGTCCCATGGGCTGCATCCAAGGATTATGCTAATTTTATTAGCAACTCCTCTTACTTTAATTAAAACTGCATAAATTCCCACCTGATCACTGTTGTGCCAACACCCTTCTTGCCATCTATTTGAACTTGCAATTATTTTACGTTCTTTTTTGTACTTGAATTCTGATGTTATTGAACTATCTATTGTGTTTTCCACATGAAATAATACAATACTGAGGGGTGAGTAGTGTTTCAGATTGAATTATTGGGTTTGGTCAAATCTTTGAACAGATCAAAGCAAAAACCTGTGTGTCTGAACTGGCCTGCTCTTCACCAGGGAAAGTATTCCAAGTTACTTGAGGTCTGAAAGTACTAAGTTATGCACTGCTGTTGAAAATCCCTGCAAGCAAGCACTGTATTAACGTTTACTGTGTTTTTACCATGAAGCATAGCGATGTAAATTCCTCAGTGGACTGTTAATTTACATGTTCTACACTTTCAAATATTTCCAAAAGCAAATGTGAAATGATTAGTAATCCATTCACATGCTTGCAAAATATTATTAGCAAAATGCCTTTGGCAGCATTTTATGTTGACTAAAATTGGTAAATCTGCATTTTAAAACTAAAATAGCCCCCACCCCTTCACACCCCAAGGCCTGCCCAAAGCCAAGACCTGGGCACAACTGGAATTTGTGGTTCAATTTGCAAAGTAAGCATACTTGCCTGCATTTGGGAAGGTGATGGAGAGGAGGAGGGACAAAGCTAATAATTTAATGTTGGCAATGATACCTACCCCTTAGAAAGACTCTGCAAGTCTTCTGGGGAACCCTGAGTTTAAAATAGTTTTTTTATTTTTAAGAAGAATCATAATGAGATAATTCTGACATTCTCACTTATTATGCTTAAAAAGTGTTTAAAGTGTATATGTTGCTTTTTTGTTTTAGAGAAATCAACCCTGGTCATTCTTTATACTTTGTAAGCTTTGTGTTTCTAATTGTTTTTGGTCTTAACAGGGCCAGATCCTTTAACAAAATAACTCAAACACACTTCTTAAATATTTAAAAAAAAAAAAAAAAAGAAAAAGAAAAAAAAAGAAAAAAAATAGAAAGAACAAGTAGTTTAACAGCATTTAGCTCTTTATCACTTTTTCTTTTTAGAGTCCATGCTTCATAAACTCAAATCTAACATGACACTTCCTCTTAAATGCCAATTATTTTGTCCAGAAGAGTTCTTTAGAAATCTACTGTCTGTCTATTCAATACCAAACGATAGGATAACAAACACATGGTATTAAAATTCAGTAAAAGCTACTGTGATGTAAAGACGTAGCAAAAAAAGTCTGTGTGCTAGCCAAATTTTGCTTCCATAGTTGCAATGTGTATTTCTCAGAAATTTACATTCATAGCCAGAAAGTAATTGAATAAAGAGATGCATCATCATTTTCTTTTTTAGCACATGGGTGAATTATTCTACCAACATGTGAAGGGGTGTTCATATAACATCACAGTGCTTTGTGCTAGAGAAAAACAATTACAGTGAATAGAGTAGAATGGCTCTGTTATTGCAGTACATAAGACTTTGATTACATACTGCCAAGATTCATACCAGCCTAGTAGTTGTTGACAGATAAAGTAACAAAAATGAAACTCATTTATTTTTTCTTTATTGAGACCTCAAGGTAAAGCAAATTTTCAGTTCTTGTACTTACTACATTGAAGGAACAGAGACTGACAGTCAAAATGTGCCAGTCCAGAAATATAAATTAAACCTAGTTTCATATCAAAGTTTCATTTAGTCTCTGAAAAGGAGCTGCTGCTTGGATTATTTTTGATCCTAAAACAAATATACTGTAGACTACTGTAGTGTATCTTGGATGACTTAACCCACTCCTATATTTAGCTCTCAGGTATTTTCCAGGATATAGGTCTGTATCTATTTACACAATTTAAAAAATTGTTTTGGACTTAATCATTTTACTTTTTTCTCAGATTAGTAATAATTGACTTTGTTTGCAAACCTGATATATCTAAGGATGAATTAAATGGAGATTAGCATTTTTGAGTGTGTTGAGATGGACACATTTTGAGAGAAAGGTCTCCCTTCTGCCTGATGAAACAATTCTCACTGATGTAATGGGAAGATCCTCTAGGCAGTTAGATGCTGCATTATTCCATGATAAGTCTAACAAATGACTTTTTTGGGTAAACTTGATTAGTTTTTGAAGGCAGATAAACCTAGCTATTGAAATGGAAAGTGCTAAAATGAGTGTTTTTCTCCCATCAAAATCTTAGTTACCTAGCCGAACTGAATATAATTGCTGTTCAGATTAATGAGGCAGTATTCTAGTATCTCCTCTGTAATTAAACACTTCTCTGGTTGAATACAGTATTAAAGATGCACCAGACGTTGAAACCTCAGTGGTGAAATTTAAAACTGTTGAAATTGAAAGGGTCAGCTGTGAAACACAAATTTCCCTGCAGCATGGGTAAATTCACTCATAAAATGTGTTTCAAGAATAATTTGACTTAAGTTGAGATGCTGTTTTTTTTAATGTTTCTTATCATTTCATTATCTAAATTTGAGTATTTTTCTCATTAGTTTCTGAGCAAAGTAACATAAAGTGCACTTGTTTCCAGAATTACCTTTTCTGACCTTTTACAAGATGATAATTGCAGTACTAGTGGGTTTAGAGGACTTGTTAAAAAAATTAAGCTTATAAAGTAGCAAAAATGCCCCTTTGCTTGCTGGTGTCGATTTCAAAATTAACATTTTGGTTCATGTGCTTCTAATAATCACTGACCCTTACTTCATGTGCTTTCCACAGGAAATGAATACAGCAGAAATTACTTTGACCCGTTGATGGATGAGGAAATAAACCCAAGGCAGTGTGGGATGGAGGTCAGTGAAGAAGGTGAGACAGAATTAAGTATGTAATTTTGGTGTCAGAATATTCTTTTCCATTCATGAAAATGAGGTGACAAAGATCACATATGCAGTTCCATTTAAATATTAAGGTTTACAATTTAAATTATAAACCTTACCCACTATGAACATGATGGGCAGTATAAACAGTCTTTGATCAAGGACAGAGAGTTAATGGACAAGTGAAAGTGAGATTGTGCGGTATTCACTTAGCTATTATAGCAATAGAATGAAGCACTTTCCAAGAAAATTGTCTGCACCACATTCTCTTTAATTAATGTAGTCAGTCCAGAACTGAGTACTAAGCTGAATTTTCTTTTTTCAACCCCAAAGTCCTCATTCAAGAGGAAGTTATTTTTGGGCTGAACTATGTTTGCCTAAGAGAAGAGAAATCCTAAAGTATGTAAGTGTTCCCAGCACATAAGGTTGTAGTTTTTGTTTTATTTTTGACATTTTGTCCGAAAAGCTTAACTTGGTTGTCTGCAGGTGGTACCTAAGCTCCAGATAGCAAGGAGCTGGGAGGGTGTGACTCTGCACTACTAGGAGAACAGAAGTTATGCGTAGGTATGAGAGAGATTAACTGGGAGGTATTGTCTTTCCCTGTGAACAGAAGAAATCCTGCTTTGCTCTTGTGGCTTTTAGATAAAAAAGGGTGCGATCGGGCTTGCCTGAATTTGCATGGACTTAAGAAAGAACATCATCATGGCAATGAAGTGCTTAGCTATGCATTGAGTGCTTTGGCCCAGCTCCTGCTGTTCAGTGCTAACAACCTGATAGCACGCAAGACACAGTAGTAGTAAAATCTGAAGTTTAGATAGACTGGAAAATTTGTCTACTGTACTGGATCTCAAAATAGGTCACTTGACTTGTGAAGTACATTACATTTCAGTTTGTGTACCTAATCATAAAGATTTGAATTTCTGAGGAAAGATCATATTGAACTAAGAGATCATATTGAACTAAGAGAAAAGCAGACTATAACACACACCAATATCTTGACTCTCTTTTTCTCAGAATAAAAAAAAAAAAAAAAAAAGACAAGATTATTTTAAGTTTCCTAGGCAAATTGCCTCTAATGCCCTTCATTTCCCTGTGCCTTGTATGGAACAACATTGTGATTTCTTGGAAGGAGAATTCAATTTTTGGCCCTAAGTTTTTAGGTGAAAGACTTTCTTTCTGTTGGTAATGTTTTGGTTCATCTTCTAATAAATTGGCTTCCTGAGTCATGATCTGCCTCATATGCAGAAAAGGAAAAGTGAATTAGGTTTCTGCATTTGTCTGTGTGCTTAAAAACATGCACAGATACAGTGGTGACATGCAAAATGTGTGGAAGTAAAGTTTTTGTCAGGAGAAAATGTTCTCTCGTATCAGGCCAGACTGTGTCCAAGAGAGCCATGGCGATATGACTGTCCTTGGGCATTTCTCCTTTTTCTGCCCTGGCAGAACCATTGCAGGGCAATGTCTGTTGATTTATTTAAAGCCTGTTGGCAATGGCGGCCACCTCAGGCTATGTGTCTGAATCTATGGCATTTTCTGAAGCAAGGACCTCTGTTCTTTCCTCCTCTTCTATGTACATTTTGTCATTTTCAGTTCTTCACCCTTGTCCTAGGGCCTTTTGGCTTGTGAACTGAAGGCAAGACTAAAGACAGACATGGCGATTTTAGGTGAATTTTGCTTTGCTTTATCATGTACTATGCACTATTGAATCAAATAGACATAAAAACATTATAGTTCTTCAGTATTGTAATGGAGTAACACCAAAAATTTTCTAAGATCCTTTCATATTTAAATATTTAAGGGAGAATTTTGTCTTTTGTCTGTGATACTTTTTACATATCTGTATATGTGGGGTTCTCCATGGTCTCCTCCTAAGTTCTTTAGTGTAACTCAGCAGGGGAATATAGTATATGAGTAGTATGTCAACTGTACTTTTGGCCTTGAGTTCCTGTGATTCTTTCCCTTGCTTGATTTGTTACCGCACATCTCCATAACCAGTTGTCACGTGTAGTCACAAACAGGTTCAATGACTGATTTCCTTTCCTTGAGATGTTTAAAAGTATGTAAGAGACATATTTAAAAGGAAAGTCAGAACCACGGTCATCCTCTTATGGGATACCATACACATTTACCTCCTCTTTCCATCTAGCAGTCAGCTACTAATAAGAGACAAAGTAGAACAAGGTACTTCAATGCATGCTTTAAACTTACACTCCTCTTAGTTCTCAACCAAGTCAAACCCAAAGAGAATAGCTAAAGAAAAGCAAATACTCAGTCACTAACTGCATCAAACAATTTTAAGTATACTTAAATATCACTTTATTACTTTATTATTATTTAAATATTATTATTTAACTATTACTTTATTACTTTAAATATTGCTTTAAAATATTACTTAAGTCTTCGTCATATGAGATTATTTTGAGAAAATGAAGATATTATCAAATATCCTTTCTATATTTGAGAAATTAAATTTGTTATGGAAATTCATCCGAATTGATAATATTTTGAGGAAAAACAACACCTCACAATACCGCAATATTGATTTGCCTTTTTTTCTCCCAGGGCAACGTTTCAATTTTACATGCTAAAAGAATTATAAAAGGTACTGAACTGTGCTTTGAAAAGAGTAGAGTTTTGCGGAGGCCTTGATTTTTGAATACCCCATTAGACTGAAAATTTGTCACTGTAATTTTATGGTAAACCTTTGAAAAATCAAACACTTAAAAAGGGGCATCCAAAGTTGTTGCTCTTTGGATTCCCTCTTTCATACACTTTGTCTCTTTAACTTGCTGTTTTTCACAACAGACTTAGAGGAGCCAGGGTATGGGACACCTGGAGAGAGGACAAGTCTCTGTGGGTGATCTTTCTTGAGTACAGACTCTAGGGGCGTTTTTAGGTCTCATTTGAAAAAAAAAAAAAATCGTGAGCTTTGCTCCCTTTCTGTATCTGTAGATATTATTGGCAAATAACTAGCTACAGGACAAAAATTAAGGGGTACTGTAATGGTTACTTATGGTATATAACCTGTTATCATGGACAGCTAGGTAAAATTTCTAAGATTCAAAATTGTATTAGAGAAAAAAAAAGTTTAAGAATTCGAATAGAATTATTTGAAAATAAATAATAATTTAAAAAAGATTATTAGCAGAATTACAAAACTGGTTTTAGTCCAAGTCAGGATATAATATTGCACTTCCTTCAAAAGTGTGCATTATATTAAGTTACTTTTCATAACTGAAAAGAAAATTACACTCAATTTGCAATGATCAATTCTTTAAACTAATTTTCAAGGTCAAAGGATTTATTAATTTCTAAATGTATATACCTTTATTTATAATATGAAGTAACATTTCCTGAAATATTACTAAGGAAAAAATAGATTTTCCACTCTTTCTAAAGATCCTGTGGAATTTACCGAACAAATCCTGTATGGTAAACTGATGAAGCTTTTGGATGAAGAAAGCAAGATGGCAAACTCCCAAGGTAAATAATATAATAATGCTGCATAAAGAAAAAAAAAGTCTCTATTGAGCCTGAGCAGAGGGCAGAAGCTTATCTATATCCTTGAACTCAACAGCAAAAGGGATGTTGTCTTTAAAGTGAGCCTGCAAGATCTTTCCCCAAATGTTTTCATTTTGATTCATGTTTATGTGGTTTTAAGTGGAACTTAAGTGGCATGTTTTCTTTGGGTTGCTTCACCATTCATTAATTCCATCTAAATGAATGTAGAATGGAAAAGTTCTTGCTTATGTGCTCAAAGTTTCTAGAAATTTAAATCCTTATTTAAGCTCATTTATGAGTGAGCCATTTGTCATATTCAGTGGCCACCTGATATACTGCTTGAGGTTATCTGCATGAAGATTTACATTGTATCAGGTCAGAAAGAAAATATTTTCTGTGACTTTGTTAGAAATACCAAGCTGATGTTCCATCTATGGTGAAAACAACGAAGTGCAGGAGAACAGGTTACTCCAAGCTTACAGTCTTTGGCTTTCCTTATTTTTACAGTCTTTCCTTAACATACAGTTGGTACACAAGAGCATTACCCTTGCAGCCTGTATGTGTTCCCTCTTTCCTCCACTTTATTTCAGATGAAGTTACATAAGAATAAGCCACAAACTCAGTGAGCTAGCCTTGTGTTTCTTTGAGTCTTTTTTCCACACACATGAACATCTTTTTTCAGCAAAAGTCTTTTGTGTAAATGTATTTTTTGTTCTTTTGTATCTGTGTGGGGTTTGCTGTTGCGTAGTAGTTATACCCAGGGCCTGTTTTGTGAGAAAGACAGACAAGGCAGTTGCCTATGGCACTGTCACCCAAGGAGCTGCAACATGTTTTACGATCATTGAACTTGTGAGCAACTTTTTCCTAGAAGAGACAAATGTTTTCTTTTGCCAAGGCTTGCAAAATCCCTTCAACTGGCACTAGGCATATCAACAATATCTTTAAAACCCATTTTGTGTTACTTGAAATGCTCTCTAAATTCTACTACTTTAAATTCCCTCTAAAAGGGAAAGAAAGTACAACCCCCATAGCTAAATTCATGCAGATATTTTAAGCAAAGAATCTCCAACAAATTGTTGGCAAGCCATCTCTTTTTGCGTGCTAATGGGGAGTTCTGCATTACTAAAAAAGATCAAAGCAGTCCTGCAGGTTGATTGTTGCTTTTACCCTATAACAACATAGATTAAAGTAAAAACATGCTTGGCTGTGGTGAAGTCAACATTGTTTATATTGAAAATACTGGCATGTGGTCTCTGTCTGCAGTATTTATGTTGTCCCCCTCTACCAACATTTGTAGCTATTCATGGTCCTCAATAGCTTAAAACACTACCATTCCATTAAGGAAAATATCATGTTGTCATTTGGTAAAGGGGGGAGGCAGGGTGGGATACTCTCCCCTTTACGTAAACTTTCTGCAAATTAGCTGCTAGAGCTTGCTATTAAAAAAAAAAAAAAAAGAGAGAGAGAGATAAAGAGAGAGAAAGAGAGAAGCACCTGTGGACAGGAGTTCATCCCACCTCACTTGGACACTTTTTAGACTAGTAATACAAATTATTCGGTGGAAGTGGTTCTTCTCTCCTTTGACTGTAGAAGTATCTCATACAACTGACTTGGACCTGACCATTGCTTTTTGCATGGTCCAAGGTAGGTGAGCTGACACTTGCCCACTGCCAGGAAAAGTTTGTAGAGGGGTGGGGAGTAAAGGAGAAGTCCCTCCTATCCAGTTGTGGCTGATCGCTACCTTGGTTGGTTATTCTAATGCTCTGGATAACAAATGATAGTAATGAGTATTAGTAAGATGAGCAAATACTCAGGATTAAATCCTGTCAGCAAATAGCTGATTTGGAGAAAAATAAGATTTCAGTAGTGTCCTCAAATATTTATAAATAAAGCTGGTCAGGTACTTTTGAACATTTGAAAATGTTCTTAATACAATTTGACTACTTGGGGAATGGGACAGGGGAAGTCAAATCTGTCTTCTGACTGAAGACATTTGAATTTTGCAATGTGGTTTGAAGACCATAAACCTACAGTGCAGTTGCTGAGCCTCTTGAGCAGATAAGAACTGTGCACAGAACCAGCTACCAGAAGCCCAGAACAGAAGCTGTCGACTCACTAACTTAGTTCAAATCCAGAATTCAAGGGCAAGAAACTTATATTAACATGACTATGTTGTACTCCATGTGAGAATCTCAGCCCTTGTACATAATCATGAGGGCAGTATGGGAACGTAGTAGTATAGCAACTATTGTCATGTATTTTGAGTAGTGCCTCAATGCTTCTTTTTTTTTTTGGCTAAAAGTGCTACAATGAGTATCAGAATAAAAGACAAGGATGAATGTTGCCTTCTGTCCTAGGTGAATTTGTTACTGATGATCTTTTTGCTTTGAGTGGATAAAGACTTGAACAGATTATTAAGCTGGGGGGTTTTCTTAAGGAAGTGAGGCTTGTCTCCATCTGTCTCTGTGTGTATCTAGCTGCATATATTTCTGGCAGTCTGTGAATTCTTCCTCTAAAATTTTTAACCTTTTGTATCTATCCAAATTTCCTTTTTTTAACAATGAGCCAAAACTGTCAGGTACACCTTCTATACCAGTACTATAGAACTGGGCAGCTGAACAGAGCAGACAAGCATTATTAATGTCTCCACTGAGGGAAAAGCTGATAAGGGAGCTTGACCGTTATTAGACATCACAAAATCTATAGAAAAGTGGGGTTCATTTGATTCCATTCCTTGCAGAACTACTCCTGTTTTATTTGACCACTGAACTGAAAAATCACGTAGTTATACAGTCCTAATTAATAGATCATCCCCAAAGGAAAAGAAAGAATAGAGCTCAGAATTTATATCATCACATGTTTTAAAGTGTATTGTGACTGAATAACCTGTTGGTCATGCCTGTGGTATATGTTAGATCATATTATAAACAATCTAAAAAGAAACCCTGTTTTTTAGAGGAAGATGTAGGCTGTCCCCATTCTACCCAGAGAGAAGACCTATCAGACAATTTTAGATTGTGACCTGCACATGTCTAAAATCACATCATGCTGCAGAAAAATGTTCTCTGTTATATTATCATGAATCAAAGAATTAAAGCAAAATGTTTTGCAGTATTTTATTTGTTTTCAGCTTATGCATGCCGTGTGTTATACTGCTAACTGCAACGTGTAAACAGAGCCTTCTAGAACCATGCAGGAAAATGGCATTTTCTGCATGGATTTAGAATCACTTTAAATATTCAGAGGTGTGCTGAGGTCTAGTCTGGCAGTGGGCCTAGCTTTTAAATTCTTATCATCCTCACAGACAAACCTTTGCTATTTGATGAACATATGTGGGAATAAAGTAAGTCTATTTTATTTGTTTGTTTGTTTGTTTGTCAGTTAATCCACTGCTGCTTGCTGTGCTTGGGCTCTGCTAGTGCTTAGTGAGCCCAAGCAGCCATGCTGGCCCTGCTCATCCAAGTGTTGGTGCTTCAGGCACCAGGAACTTGGGAAACCCTTCAGCAGTGGGAATAGCTGAGCCAAAACTCTGTCTGAGACTAATACTTTGCTCCGGCAGGGCTTTGTTGCTCCCTGAATCATGGCTATGACTCAAAGGCTACTATTGCCCAAACACACCACGAGTTGAGGGAGGTCTCTGATGTCTCAATAGCCCACTTGTGAGCAAGCTGAATTTCCGTCCTGACCTGTCTATTGCCTGCTGCACTTACAAAATTATCTAAACGAGTACTGGAGAACACATTTTAATTACAACACAACATCTGCCAATATGACCTGGTGATCATATTTGGATCATATGGAGAACAAATTATTTAAATTGCATGGAAAGTACAATATACACTATTAAGTACAGTGAAGTGTATTTCTGTATAAGTGCCTTTGTACTCTTAACTACTGTCAAGGCAATTAAAACTTTAGCATATGTTACCATGTTGCAGAAGCCAGTTTTTAACCAATTGATCATTCTAGTCATTAATTTCCTTGTAAATTATCAGCCAATTCCTGTAGTGTTTATAAAGCAGTAGCAGTTCTACCATTGTGGCTGTCTCTGGACAGCAAAGAGGGTGAGGCTCTACTATGGTCAAGCATAGGAGATCACGACTCAAGTCTCTCGCCCATGTGTTGATTCACCAAAGAGCAAACTAGTGGTGACCGTGTGTCAAAAGTTTTTTGGAAACCCAGCACTGAGCAAACCAATTAGCTGAAAAGTCCAGTTCTCCTTTTGTCTCGAACTTGGTCTAATGTGTAGTTTTTATGATTGTGCTTTCAATGAATGTTTTATCAAATTCATTCTAAATCTGAATTAAAGTTTATCTGGATATTTTCAACAGTTACTTCTCCTGAAAAAATTTTTGAAAACTTTTCTCTTCTTGCTCATGTTAATAAGTCCAGTGTCTTCCACCAAAATGAGATTCATTAAGTGTAACTCCCCACAAAAGAAACAAACTCAAAAAGAAAAAGGATGTTTTGATGAATCATTGCATGGTTGCCTTTACATTCTGAAGACTTTTATTCTTTTTTTAATATATAAATTTATCTATAACCAGAAGATTTGAGATAGGAATGTACTGTGCTCCAGAGATATAAACTTGCATTGCTTCTGTTAAAGCAGTAAAGCAACTGATTTATACCAGTTAAGCATATGGACTGTTGTGTACAGTACGGAAGAGAACAAGCAATGCAGCATCCTCTGCTGTTGGCAATGTTTTCTTTTCCAGCACTTCCTGGATTTTCTCTCTCCTAGCCAAACCCTTTATGTTATAGTAAATTTAAATGTAAATATTGTTTTGTTTCGGCAGTTAATAGTTGTAGGTCAAATCACTTTTCATTAGGCTTGTAAGATGCTACATGCAGAGGTTTTGCGTACCCTAAGGTAATTGTTTGGGTTGTTTATATCGGTTGTACGCTTCCCCCAACATGATTTTGAATTTGTATCCTGTTGTAATTAAATAAAAAATTACTTCCTGTGTGTTGGTGGCACAGAGGTGATTTAAGTACTCAAGAGGCTCAACAATTAAAGTCATTAAACAATGAGCAGTGCACAAAACTGAAGATTTTAATAGCCTTAGTTTTATCTTTCCTTTTCTGGTCTTCATTAGAGAAAGAAAGACTTCAAAGGGGAATGAAAAAAAAAATGGTTTAACCACTTTCATGTCTTGGAATGGAGGAAGAGAAAGGCTAATAACTAGATAGGGCATTTTCTTTAAGAGAAAGAAAAAGTGCAGAGTTATAAAGACATGAACTTATACACAGAAAAATGAGGCAAGCAAAATGACATGAGATGTGGATAGCCAGCTATCATTTCTCAGTGATCATAACATGGAGAAATAAGCAAAAGAATTGTGTTTGTGGTATTTTTGACACAAACTAGTATTTAGAAATGTAGCAAATGTCAGTAAGAAGGTATATTTTGAAGTATCTTGTTAAATTACACTGGAAAAATAAAACAGATCATCTTCAAATCAGTCTTTATGAATGGGATTTAATTTTATTTCTATACAGCACGTATCCTTTAGTTCTGCACACATCATCATGGTGAAATCAGTGGAATGAGGTGGGTTAGAGCAGAACTGGACCCAATTAATTTGGTGGGAGCTGAGTGTACCCACCTGGGGGGTGGAATTCAATCCTCCAGGATGAGTGGGAAGAAGATGAAGTGATTGGTGTGGCTTAAAAATCCTTTGAATTTCTGTTATTCCTGATCTTCCACAAAACAATAAGGCAAAGTAATGGTTAGAATTCTGGTTAGAATTCCTATAGCATCAGATTTACATGGGAGTAAAGCGACTGTGAGTATACACAGCACACTTTGTAAAATCATTATACAGCAAATTGTACATCTTGCCTCTTTTTCCTGTATACAAATGTTGCTCTTAAGGATGCTTTTCCTGGCAGTAAAGATTGGAATTTGCCTTTTCAAGTGTTGTTACTTATTTGTACTTGTCCTATGGTATCAGCAATTGCCCTAAAATTTTAGTGGGCCAAACATGGTGACTGAGGGGTAGTAATCAGAGATTAAAATCCCATTTACTCAAAGATAACCTGCCACTTTCTTTTCAAGCAGCCTATCTTGTCAGCGAAGATTTTTCAGACTCTGTGATGCCTGTCAGCTCCAGTAAGACATGTGACCTTCACAGAGAGGTTGAAGATGAAGTGATTCCTTCATATATCGAACAGTTTGAGAGGGATGTTCAGGATGACATAATTCTGCTTGGCAGCTTTTCACTGGAACAGGTCAGAGTTAAGAACTATAAGACAATTTTATCGCTTGCTTCATAACATGATGCTGCCTTGTTAACCTTGTACACCCCAATTCTATTTCACTGCCTAGTGATACATCTATTGAAAAGAGAAAAGATAACTCATTTCATTGGCTTGCTTTGTGTCACTGAAATTTTGTGAAGCTAACAGATCCTTTTTCTTTGTCTCTGTTCAATGCAAATAAATACAAATTGCATCTATGGCTTCTTTCCCAAATAATGGGTGTGTCTGCTCCACAGTAAGTATTGCAACTGAGTTTCAATCAAGGGCATCAGTTTGGGACATCTCTCTGCCAAATTTAATGGAGGTGTATTCATCTATCAGTGAGGAAGTTTGGAGCCCAGGGAGGATTATGTAGCAATATTTACTGCACAGATAGTATAGTCATTCCCAAATTATAAATCTGATGCACTCTCTAACCTACCAAAGCTTCCTATGGTTTCATTTTTGTTGTTTCATAGTCCAAAAGGAAGTCTGAGTTCATGTTGACAGAGATACTACTCTCCAGAGCTGAAATGATGGTTGTGGACACCTAACTACAATTTGTCCCTTTGAAAAATTCTCATACCAAGACCAGGGGACAGGAAGAGAGATTAATTGATTAATCTATCATTTCTAATTAGCAATGAGAGAACAGCATGCTGACTCTGATGGGCTTAAAATAGGTTACACAGTGACTGATGGTGATCTAAGCTTTATTATTATTATTATTATTATTTTCAAAGTAAGTTTTTAGATCTTTTCTTGTTGCTGGACTAATTCTCAAAATTTCCTTGCTCACAGTGGTGGGGCAAAAAATCCCTTGCTGATTCCCTGTAATTCCCAATATTTTCTTCCTACTGCTTTTCTGTAGCTGTATGCACATTGACAGTCATCTGGGGAATGTTGTTCAGAGAAAATGAAATGGGAGGGAAATATGAAGGGAAAGGGCTCAGACCAAGGAAGCTCAGTACTGAGGAAGCAGGGATGACAGATGAGGAGTCTGGGAACAGCTGAACTACTCCTACTTCTTTTTAGGGGACTTACAATAAACTGAGAATGTACATGCTCACTAAGCTTGAATAGGGCTGTTTGGATCCACCAGAAAACTTCATGAGGTTCTGTCACCTGAGGAGCACAAGAGATTTTCCAGGTATTGTTTATCCTTTTTCTAAACTGGATCACTGGAAGACTGGCCATCCCATTAGACTCTTTTTTTTTAATTTTTATTTAATAGTATTCATGCAAGTTTATTTCTTAGATCCTTATTTAACATGTGATTGAATGATGTGGTCTATTATCAGCTTTCAAACAGGACTCAGTATTTTATATTGCATAGAAAGGTTCCTGAATGTCCAGATTTTCCATCCTTTCTCTAACTCCAGCTCTCGATGTTCCATTTAAGAACAATTCTCTACTGACATGACATCAGCTGTCACATCCCACTCTGCAATATGGGATGTAGCAGAAGGTTCATATCTCATGTCTATCATTTCTTTGGAAGCACACATAAATCGTGGCTTCAGTGTCTTTCAGTGGAAAATGGAAGGTGCCTTTGGAAATACGAGCTGCAAATATGGACCCCTTACACTGGTATTCAAATATCTATATAGCATGAGAACCTCCTGTTTTCTTTCATATTCTTTGCCCTCAGTGCCCTGAAGCACTGCAGTGTTGAGGCCTATTGTCCAAAACATTTGAATGTCCAGTTTTAGACTGCTCTCGTGGATCTGACATGGACATCTTTGGGATTTTTCAAGCACTTGTTGTTTGAATCTGTTGTTTGAATTTGGTTGAATTTCTTGTTGTTCATTGGTTCAAAAAAGTCTTTAATTCTCTATTTTGTATTTCCTTTTATTCAGAAAATATCTTCCTTTCCTTCATTAGATTTAGTGAATAACAGATGTATTTTAGCCAGCATAATTTATGAATAGTTAATTTAATCTGCCATAATGACGTAAAGCGAGCTTGAAACAAGCTTCTATCCATTTTGCCGTTAGAGGTAACATAATATTTTCAAATGTCAACCAAACTGTGTAATCAACTCTCAGGCTGAGTGAAGCCTATAGACATCCCCTTCAGATTCCTTTGCACTGACAAAATGAAAACAAATATGGCAACCCAAGGGTTAAAAATCATAAGTGAAAGTTTACAGTTCGTGAGCCTGGTTTTATAAGCAAGTTTCAGAAACACACTTGAATTGCTGCTGCATCTTTTTAGGCTACCCAAAATGTTCTCCAGCGAAACATCTGAATTGCACTGGTGCTTTGCTGATAGCATTGGCAAAAAGAGAACATCTCTGTATTAACTGTCTGTCTCTTAGTCCATTACTTTTCTTCACTGCTTCACAGTGGATGGATACCTTTTGTATATGCAGCAGCTCAATGTACAAGATCACCATGATTAAAGGTTTTTGAAATAGCAGATATGCTTCCATAATAAACAAATGGTTTATGCAAGGTTTTATTTCTGAAGCTTTAAGTTATGTAGTTACTTCATGATCTCTTTGTAAATGTAAAAACTGATAGTTGTGATGAACAAGATATACATAAGGGGAGATCTTATAGGCTCTTGTGAAGGAAGCATTAAGCAGATGTCAAAGTTCTGTTAACAAACACACTAAGGAATATTCAACTTGGAATGCAGTACTGTTTCCTGTGGTCTAGCATGCATCTCTACTAATTTCAAAAGCCCTAATGACATTTGCTTTTAATAAAGAAAAGTAAACATTTTTGAGAAACAATCATAGCTATAGGACTATGTTGTGGTAAAAGCTGGGCAGGTACAACTAAAACTGAGTGTACAGAATGCCACAGGAAAACATCAATAATCAGAGAATGAAGAGACCCATGCTTATAGATCGAACTTGTTCTTTTAGTGCAAAGAAATGTGCAGAGGAGGGACTAGACGTAATACGAGCTTAACATACTTGATTAAAGGCCAAATATTTTCAAAACACAAGAGATTCTGCTGAGGATGAAGCAAACTAGTGATTGGATGAGATTGCACTTGATGGGCTTTTGGCAATCTTGACAATCATTAATTCAAATGCTATGGAACAGTACCAGCTCCAGGATTTTCAGCCATTTCTAAACTGAATCAACAAAAGCGATGACTCATAAAAGACTAATGATGTGGCAGTTATAAGGATTAGTACTGCCAGAGAAGTCAAAAAAATTTCTCCTGCTTGGCTATCCTCTTCCTGCACCCTTGTGAGTATTCTTAACCAAACATAATTTGCTCACAGGCTGCATCTCTTTCTTGGCAGGATTCAGGCACTACATTTAGTCCTCTGTGCTGGGCTTGCAGGATTTGGTCATTGCAACTGTGTAGTTAGATGATGACATGAAGTCACATGATCTCAATGTGAATTACTCAAGAGTCTCTGAAAAGAAATGCAGGTTTTGTTCTTCAGTACCAGCAATAGAGTTATGACAGTAAGAAATGAGGAATTTATTGCAGGTAGAAGGTAATAAAATGTTACCTTTCCTGAAAACATTTACCTAATTTTTCAGGACTTTAGTTAAACATAGGTTAATCACAGAATCACAGAATCTTAAAGGTTGGAAGGGACCTCTAGAGATCATCTAGTCCAACCTTCCTGCTCAAGCAG
>JAVCKT010025044.1:15928-29082 GCA_032273925.1 Rhynchotus rufescens | reverse complement strand
CCCGGTGCCACGTGCTCTAGGTGACCCTGTGTGAGCAGGGGGTTTGGAGTAGATGACCTCTGAGGTCCCTTCCAACCTTGGGCATACTATAATTCTATGATTCTCCTCTCCAGCCTGTGCGAGTGGGGCTACGTTAAAGATCCGTGTTACCTTTGAGGAATGGTTGCCAGCTTCTCTAACAACCTCTGCTTAACTGCTCCGCCGGCCACTCTCCATCAACACACAATCCTCTCAACACTGGATTTGACACGCTCTGGGCAGCTTCACCATAAGCCACCTCCTCTTCCTCATGCTGAGCGAGGAGGCGAAGAGCTCTTAGCCCCTTTGGTATCCCACAAGTTCATCTAGGCAATGCAGCCAAGGAAGCCATCTGCTTCCCAAAGATGACACGACAGATAGAGGCTGCCATTCCATATGGAAGGGAAGCTCCAGGAGGACACAAAGGTGTATATATTAATTACATTTCTTTGGGACACACTCTTCTGTGTCCAACATAACATTGCTAGATATCAAAAGCACCTTGTCACATACTTGAGCATACATAGACATACACACATACACATAAACAGCATGCTGCAGTTTAGACTTTTGAACAATAAGCTGTGCATGATTAGGTTATAAGATGGGGGTTCCATTTATAATTCCCTAGAAAGAAGAAAAACCTCAATAAAGAGGTTTCTATCCAAAAGTTGGAAAGATCAGACAGCAGGTAAAGCAGTGGACTAATAATTTCAGCAAAGAAATAAATGAATGGGTGAGTTAATGGAAAATCCAGAATTTAATAAATTCTCTGTAATTCATTTTTATTGAGATTCTGCAGCTGAAAAGGCCAATGTATTTCAAAATTTATCAACAAATGTCTAACTCCCTACTTAATAGCTTCAAATATTGTAATATAGAGAAATACACTCCTGTAAAACTTATAAACTTAGTCTTAACTTTTAACTTCAGGAGTTTCTTTTTGTTTTGGGTTTTTTTGCTTGTTTGTTTATTTTTTTGCATATGTAGTATTTGCTTGTTACTCTCTAGTCTCTGATACTGGCAAGTGTCCTGCCAGAAGAGTGGGCTATGCCTGCTCCAAAAATGAAGCCTCCCTCAGTTTTAGGGGACAATTCATAAATAGTTATCTAGAAATATGGCCAAACCAAGAATTTTCATAAATTGTTTTATTGTCAATGAATATGAAACTACATACAATGTACTGTTTAATCTCCAACAGTGTATAGAGTGTCTTTCTTGAAAACATGTATAATCCCCTTTATAAACTGAGTAAAATGTGAATATCAGCAGAAATCAGTTTTAACCCTCTACTGAACCACTAATTCCAACCTAAGGGATAGCTAGAATTTGGAAGAAGTACAGTAGGTCTGAGGGGAAACATATATATATATATGTGTATATATATATATATATAAATTAGAAATCATTTGTAAAGATTAAAACTACATATTTTCCAAATGAAAATTACAGCACCCTGTTCATTCCTATATTGCTGCAAGGAAGGAAGCAAGCAGCGTGCTAGCCCATATACAGCTCTGCTCTGGCTACTACACCAACCCGAAGGTCCGACTGAGCTAATGTCTAGGACCAGCTGGGTTACAATGCCCTCTTTGTACTCCCTGGAAACAAAAAGTTAAGTCAGGTGCTACTGACTTTGTTTGCCTTGTACTTCCCAAGATGACATCCCTCTGCGTAGACCAATCAAGCAACCTTTTACCAGAGCTATTCTACAAGTGAAATTCATGGTGCACTATAAGAGATAAAAGTCGTCAGTGTGTCATGTCAGCGGTGGATATTTGGTCCTAAAATAAAGGGTGTCAGAAAATGAACAACTGTGAGTGACACTGGAAGTGCTGAGCTGGACAGAAACACTTGGCTTCTTCCCCTGGGAGCAGCTGCCACCACAGAGGTTCAGGCTTTTCAGACCAGCTATAGTTTTTTGGTTTGGTTTTCTCCTTTTTTTTTTTTTTTTTTTACTATAAATATCATCAGTTTTCTTCTCCTTAATGTAACAAGAGCAAACGTCTGAGACAACAGCTCTAAGCTGTTGACCCCGCACCCTCATGCAGAGCCAGCAGGACTCTTTTCAACTCACGGGAACAAAAATCCCATGATTCCCGAAGAGATTAAGCCTCTTCTGCATGGGGTTTAACAGACTAAAAGGGGATGGCTCTTGGAGGCAACAGCACAGAAAGAGTGACACTAGCCATAAGTATTTGTCAAAATCTCCGCAGAAATTTCCTTTAGCTCAGTTTGCATTTCTCTGGTCACAAGATTCTGCAGATGAACAGATGCTGCTGAAGCAGCTGGGAAATAGGGAACAATCTGCCATAAATGCATAAGGTTAGCACATTATTTCCTTCATGTTACTAATTTTAGCTGAAACATTTTGATTGTGCCACTACAGAACTTTTTTTTTTTCTTTAATCAAATTTATTTTTCATATAAAAATAGCAGAGGACTGAAACTTTGCAAGGATTTATACAAGCAATAGTAATGATGGTTGGATCATAGTTTTTGTGACAAAATGTAAATAGATTTATGGGTTTGAATAAATGAGTCTGTGATACAGAATCAAAAACTCTTATGCAAACACAATTTGTTCCTGGAGCTTAACATTTTGAGCTATTTCTGAGTCCCATGTATGGTGGGCAATGTTCACCTGATGACACGGGGAAAGGCAGAAAAGTTTTAGGTCTGTAATTATGTACAAATATACAAAACTCACTACTTCAAGCTACAGTAAAATACAGGACTTTCCAGCATCTCCAGGTACTTTATCAACATGAAGAGTTTTGATTGCCGCTGTGTATCACAAAAGTTTCAAACCACCCTCTGTTGTGCAATGCTACAAACACACGATGACAACTACATGTCCCAGTGACCCCAGCCTGGTGTGTCTGCTCCTAGCTGAGGACCAGTTCCTGAAGAGCACAACATCCAGAGTTTTAACCAAGCGACAGTCAAAGCTGAACATTAAGGAGTAAACTTGATCGCATCGGCAGAATGCTGCAAATGTTGTAAATCCATGTATTTTATCAATTTTATCCCTGCATAAAGGACTTGCAAAAACATGCAAAAGGAAAAAGGGATGACAAGAAGAAAAAGGGCTTTCATATTAAATGTGTCACTTTTTTTATATTTAGACTTGCGTATGCGTGCTCATTAAAATGTGTCTATAAAACCTGTCATTTCTCTCCCCCTTAAAAAAAAAAAAGGCTTTCACAGAGGGTGGGGAGAAAAAATTAAAAAAAAGAGGAATATCGAACACATACTATTTGTTTTGGAGTTACTCCAGTCTCTTAAAGTAAACACTTACTGAGGTTTTTATAGATTATTATGCATGAACTCGCCCAAAGCTTCAAGACATTTGCACAATTTGAACTGCAGTGTCTCCGGGTACAGGGACAAGACAAGGCACTGTTTCCATACATACTACCACCTTCCTCACCTTTATGGACCTTTATCTATTTAATAATGGTTGTGAACAATACAACCTCGTGCACGAAACGTTCAGAAAAACACTTGAATAACCCTACATTAGAGTAACACAGAATTTGGATTCAGTAGTCTCACTTAGTGAAACTTATTCGTTCTTGGCAGCCACACATCTCATTAATAAGCAAAACTTTTGAACACACACGTTGTTACTGCTCTGTCTCTGAAATCACCTCAACCAAACTGGAATATTAAAGAATTATGTTCATGACAAATAAATATAGTTTTAAAACTTGTTTGGGCTTTGGGGGAGGACTGGGGGGATGTGAACACCACCACACAGATGGCTATTCCAAAAACTAAGTTTTATTCTGCAGGTCAGCAACAACAGAGTTGTAAATCCTTAAGCTTAGCCTAAGCATCCCTGACAATGCAAAATCCTCAGTATTATAAAAATTCAAAGTCTGGAGTGTGACTCATACCTGTGGACTACAAGAACACTTACTGCTAGTATGAAGTAAGTTTGACAGTATCAAATTTTTACAAAAAGCGCAAGTGGTAAAGGCAAAGCAAAAGATCTCCAGTTTTCCTCACGCAGCAAGGCAGCACCTATGACATAACTGCTCCCTGTAACATCAACAATTAATTGTTCAGTTTTCAGAAATCCAACTCCTTGGCACCTTTGTCATCTCAGGCGACAGGGAATGGCCCAGGAGCCGACTTCACAGCTCTGCTATCTCAGATAAAATTTGTCATCAACGTTTCTCAGCTACTTATATCGGAGGTGCTACAACAATGCCAAGGCCGAGCCCACAAGTACTTCAGCATTCAAGGGAACTTTTAGCGTAAGAGAAGTTTCCAGTTTAGCCTGTTTTTGCGAGGGGGGTGGGAGGGGAGGCGCTCCACACACAATTCTCTATTAGCGAATAAAATTTGGCCCCAAACTTGGCCAAAATACCACCGCCTTCCACCTTTTGAACTGGGTTTGAATCAGCCTTTCAGGGAAGGCAGCTATCTGGGAAATCAGGCTTTCCAGCGGACGGGCCCCAAGGACAAGGCCCAAACTGCCTTTCAGGTAGCGCTGCCCGTGCTAAAAGGCAGCCAAGTCTTTGGACTCTCTCCTGATGCCTAAGGTTTGGAAAGGAACCAAGTGAAACGGTGGCACTGGGAGAGCAAAGAGAGAAAAGAGCAGAGACCGAAGCCGAGGGGGAGAAGTCGGAATAAGGCAGGAGGGCAAAAATCTCTGCACAGGCCCTTAACAGCCTCTTTTCACGCCTCAGCTCCGGGGTTTGGCTGCTCACTGTGCCTTATCAGCACCTGATGGGATGCTCACTATCAGGAGGAAACTGCGTGAGAAATAGGGCTGGGAGCTCAAGGGTGTTTAACTGCTTCAGAGAAAAATCTCACTTTCTCGGCACTCCTGCTGATAGGACCAAGGGATCAGATAGACTAGTAGTAGGGCAGCTCTGTTCAGAGCTGCTGCCACAAGTTTTCCTTTTGAAACTGGATAAATTGGTGAAAAAAATAGTAACAAAAAATCCACAAAACATTCTAAGACGCTCTTGTGGTGAACATGACCTATTCCACTTTCAAAGTCAACGTAATGGTGACATTCCTATGTATGTCAAACTAGCACATTCATTATCTCTATTTTGAAGTTAACTTGCCATGTCACACCCACTAAAAAAAGCTCTGAGCCTGTCCCAAAACGCCCAAAGGCAAGACCATCACACAGCTCATTTTACCTGCCTACCGCCCTACCTCCCACACACACAGAAAAGCACCAAAACACAGTGAAGAGATCCTTTTATCACACAGATAAAAAGCACCTAAGTAAGAGAAAAAAGAACACAGGGCAGGTGCAGGGAGTAATGAAAAGAGTAATGGCATGGGAAAAAAATTATCAACAAGTTTGGTCTACATGCCGAGTTTTCTGTCTTTATACACTTCAGTTGCACCTTCATGCATCCCACCACACCATGCACAACTTCTGATGGAAAAGAAATTTTAATTCTATTTTATACAGCAGAGAACATGACCCCACAGTGTGCCAAGAACTCTGCTAACCTGCAGCTTTCAGCCATTTAAAACAAGTGCACGCGCAGTATTTTGTTGAACTTGGACCAGATCTCCCAGCATTCAGATTCATCGTGTCTTCTTCTACTCACGAGCCAACCACCTTGATAGGCCTACAATTCAACTTAAGTCCTCAAGAAGGGCGGCTGGGGAGAGTGGAGAACAAAAAAACAAAAACCAGAACCAGCAAAAATGTTATTATCTGACAGGACAAATCACACTACTGCTATCAAAAACTACATTTCTCAACATACTCTTTTTTTTTTCCAAGTAAAAAAACTATGGAACATGGGAAACATAACGTTCCATCACATGCACTCTTCTCTGGCGCCCCGCCCCTGCCATCATAAAGAACACTTTTGTCACCTCAAAAGGTGAAAAAAAAAAAAATTAAAAAATCAGGTTCAAGATCTGAAATGCAGTAGTAACATTTGCCTCATTTCAAACTCCTTCAGACTGCTAGGGAGGTAGAGGGTCCAGTGTGAGAGATTTCAAAGCTTTTTATTTTTTATTTTTTTCAGTTTACTATGGCACTTTCAAGATTTCTCTTAGTAACTGCTTTACTGCTTTATCAGATGTAAAGTCTAATTAGTGCTACAGGTTCCAAAACACACCAAAATGTGTGGCAGCTTTTAAAAATGAAGAGTGAAGCATCAAACCTTGATTGACTTCCTCACAAACAGAGCTCACTTGCACTGGGATTTGTCCTGTGTTTGCAAGCTAACATTTACCTTCTATTTTTGTATTTCTTTTGAAATTAAGGAATGTCACCAACCTGGCTGTTTGCAGGTGTTTGCAACTCCAGTGTACAGCCCGTGGGGACTAGCCATTTTGCTGGTGAAACAGCAAGCAACACGGGCTGCCTTATGCCCATCACCTAGCAGTTCCACGGGAATGCAACACGAGATGGGCAGAGCAGCCAAGTGGCAAAAGAATAAGAGGTCTAAAAAGGACAGGAAGAGGAACAGCTCAGAGAGAAAAAACAACTCGCTTATTTCCAGATTCTATTAACACTTCTTCCTTTATACATAGGCTAGGACAGAGAAAAGGTAGGAGAGCCAGTGATCTCACACGCTTACTCAATTTGCCCGGAGGCAAAATTATTCCGATAGATAAAGCTTTAGTGGTTTCTAAACACTTAAAATAAACAATTCTGCTTTTCTCTATAAAACATCCTTCTAGGCTATGACGTCTTCCACTTCTTTCTAATGTTCTGCTGTAATTTTGAGTTATGTGGGCGAGCCCAAGCACTGAAGCCCGGACTGTTTGGAGGCCTCAGTCTTACAAAGCAATAACGCGACGGTCCAGTGGAGCAAGCTAATTGGAGAGCACAAGCACTCATTTATCGCACATTTTTTGGCTGCGACCACAAAAGCAAAGCACCGCCTCAGGTACCAGCGCCCCGAGGAGCTCTCACACCACATGAGCAGGCCCAGCTCCCCGGGGCGGGTGCACCCCTCGCAGCCACAGCGAGCTGTGCAGCTGCTGCGGAGCCCAGGCTCCTTTCCGCCCGGGCACCCCTGCCAGTAGGATCAGCTCCTTCCACACACAGAACCTCAAACAGGCAGAACGAAGCAGACTGGGCAGTGATTTTCAAATGATCGAGTCAGGTTTGCCTTTACATCTCTGCATATATATATATATATATACACAAATCTCTATATAAACTCTTCATATTTTGTCCCATTTTATTTCCAAAACAAAATCACATATTGTAGTTTCCACTACAACCAGGCATAGATGTTTTCATATCTCGCTGTCCAATTATGGATGGCATCATGCCCTCCCCCTACATCTATACAATGGGTTGCTTTATGTCTCATAAATCAAGTGTACAGTAACACTCGCAGAAAAAAAAAATAATACACCATTAACCCATCAGTAAAGTCTCCCTCCCCATTGTGGTCTTGCAGTGTGACCACTAGCTTAAGAATTCAGCCAGAGAAACTTTATTGAAGTCACACAGCAAATAACAAGCACCCTTCACAGCTCCGTGTGACAGCACACCAAGTCCCCAAGGTGTTCTAGTGCATCAGACATTACTGTACGCTATGAACACGTTAACATGCCAAAATAAGAACTAGCAGCCTGTTGCAAATGGCAGTGCTTTTTGCTGAAGCTTCTCAGCAGTGGAAAGGGTTAAAAAAAAACTTCGAAGTATGGATTAAAATCCTCTCCCACCCGGTGGGGAGCAAAGCACGAGTGTATATACATCCTGTGCTAGTGTTCCTGCATCCAAAGCATTTACTAGAGCCACAGTTTACTTCTGAGTTGAAACTGAACTTCTGGTCAAATATCTCTTAACTGCTGCCAGAAATGAAAAGCAATTGAAACCGCTCTGAAGTTCCAATGTCCTTGGAGAGCCTGCCTGCTCTCACAAAAGTCACCTTATAGCAGAAGTGAGTCAACCTTAAGCTTTCCATCAACAAACTAGTGCTCTGGCACCACTTGAGAAATTACAGTCAAATCCCTTTATTGAGTATTTTTAACCATACAAATACTCCACTGTCTACCAGCCACGGCATGCAGTGATAACAGTGCTTCACCATCTCACGGGTACAAATTGCCAAAATACATTTTGACTTAAAGACCTATGCTTGAATAAGAACTCTGCTCCAAAAATAAACAAGCAAACAAAAAACAACACAAAGACTGCTTTGTGTTTTTAAAGTTTCATATAAAATATTCTCCAGGTTCGAATCCATCAAGGCTTCCTTCAGAACTGCCCACCTTGCAAGCCTAGATCTGTTCTGTATGGAGCAGTTCCCTGCAAGTTTCCTTGGGGAAAACAAGTGCCATTTTCATTTTGCATCCGGGACTTCCTATCAATCTGCCCTCGTGAAACAAAACACACTTAAAATCTTCCTTCCAGTGCAGGACCATGAAGCAGCCAACCCATAAAGCCATCCAGCCTCTTTCAAGTGCAGCCTAGGAGAGCTTCTAATACCACAAGGAGACTCTTGGGGCACCTGCCCAGGAGCTGAGTCACTAGTGACCATTGGCTACAAGAACCCTCACCCAAGCTTACCTGCATACCACACAGCCAACACGTCTAACACTTCCTATATGGGAAAATAAAGGTTTTCCAGACGAGCTTCCCTGGATTTATTCCCAGCAGCTCTCTAGCTCTGCCAGCCTTTTGTGTGGCGCCACAGGCGGCTCCCACAGGGCTGGGGTCCCGATGTCACCAACCCGCGACACGGGCTCGAACAAAAGGCATGAGGCCACCAGGGGCAGGGAGAAAGCAAGTCACCTTTTCTGCAGGGGCTTCTGTAGCTCCAGGTCTCGTCATCCTCATCTACCTGCTGCACGCACATGGAGGGGAGCTCACCGTCGCTGCGAAACAATTTCTTTGTCTGCCTTGACAAGGAGGAGAAATTTATCCAGCTTACAGCGCGTGAGAGGGAGCCGGGGTTTTGTTTGAGTTTGAAAGACCTCGAAACACACTCCTTTTTCATCCTCTTCTGAGCCGGCTACTGCCCTCACTTCCAAAAAAACAGAAATAAAAAATAAAAAATAAAGACGACCTTTCTGAGGCTGTTCCCGTGCCCCTCTCCGTGGCTCTCGCCAAAGGCTAAACGACCTCCGCACCGGTCTCTTCGTGCCGCATCTAACCCAGCACCAGAAGGGAGGCAGGTCGCCGTGCCAGCCCCGCTCCCGGGGAGCTGTTTTGCTACAGCAAAAGCTGCCAAAGAAAACAAAGGGGAGGAAAAAAAAGCCAGGGGAAGTGGCACCTTGCAGCGGGCGCGTAGCGGGCGGCAGCGAGCGGCCCTACGGCACATGCCGGCCCCTCTCCCCGCTGGGGGCCGGACGCGGCAGCCCCGCTCTCCTCGCTGGCATGGTCCTCCGGGAGGCCGCTCGCGGCGCGGCCTCCGTCCCAGCCCTCCAGCCCCGGCTCCGCTGGGAAGAGCTGCTGGAGACCGCGTGGCGCTCGGTGCAGCTCCGGCCTCTGTGCGCTGCCCCGTCACCGTCCCAGCCGCTGCTCTGCCCTGCTCTCCACCGCGGAAAAGCTGGTGGAGGAGCCCTGGGAAGACTCTCTCCACAATAAAACAGGCAGCGTGGCTGTCGCTTAGGATTAGTGTGAAACACGATAGGCTCGCTCTCCAAAAAGCACCACCGCCGCAGCAGCAAAACTCCTCCTTTCCTCAGCCAGGAGCGCTGTGGAAGTGCAAACTTCTGAACCCGAGACGCGGGAAAGGAGCAGCCTTGGAGTACCTCCAAGGGAGGGTAATAAAACCTGGGGGCTGCAAACTCTACAGGCACCCTGCACACGCCGTGCTGGAGAGATCTGTGCCCACGTACCAAGCGGTAGTATTAAAAATAAAAAAAAAGGGCAAGTGCATACAGGCATCTAAATCAAACCGAGCCGCTATTTCTGACGATGTGAATCCTGCTGGCGCGGCTGCAGCTCTCAAAGCACATTCTGCTCCCAGCTGTGCTCTGTTGTGCCACCTTCACTTTGCATCAGCAACTGGTGGAAACACTCCCCAGTGCCAGGGCTTCAGCGGGACGGGCGCTCCTGCAAGCGGCCCTGGTGCCGACCGCACGCCCCGCGTGCTGATACCCACCTGCCCCGAGCAGGGAGCAGCCTGCCCGGGCTGAGGGAAGGGCAGCCCATCTGGAAACACAACTTCCCAACATTGGTTTTATTTATTTATTTATTTAGGGTATGGGGGGGTGGGGGGACGAGACTCACCAAATGCATTTTTGGTTAAAAACAAACAGACAAACAAAACACCCCACAAATATCTTTCTTTCCAATGTTCCAATGGACACAACTTGAGGAATCCTCAAGGTGAGGCTTATAGAAGGCAATCTTCAAAAAAAAATTAACTAAATAAATACCCTCGCCTTAAGAAAAAAAAAAAGAAAGAAAGAAAGAAAGAAAAGAAAAAAACGACCCCTCTAACACTTGCTAAAACAAATAGAAAACCTAAAACAAACACCCTCCTATCTGAAAAAATAAACATTACTGCCTTAATATCCGAATGGCAGCAAGTGATGTCACTGCAAGAACAAGCAGCTTAAGGAAACAAAAGGTAGGGTGTTTTAGCTATCAAACTGTCAGCCAGATTTGCACTATTGCAGAACCCACCCTGGTCTCCTCTGGGCAGATGCATCGCGGCCTCTTTGTATTTTGCTGCACGGCCTCTCCAAAAACCATTAAAAACAAAAGCTTTGGCTTTTTCTGCCCTGCAAGTTATGGTTCTGTGACTCATAATTAGAAGAGGATAAGGTCTAACCCACTGACTGGGAGGCCGAGAGCTAAGTACTGTATCAGATTACGCCACGAATCAAGCAGCACACCAAAGTGACCTTTGCCTCCTACAACCCAGCACAATGGGTTGGCCAACTGTCTTCTGTAAATAATTTAATAGGCTGCATTTAAATTGAGCGCGCCCGGCAAGGCCACATATATGCACTTACACGGGTCTCTCGCCACTTGCCAAAATAATCTGGGAGGGGGGAAATGGGAGCACACACTGCTAAAATGGACAAAAAATGAGTTTTGGGGCAGTTTATTTTTAGTCCTTACGCTTAGAAAAGAATTTTGAAAATGCAACTTTCACACCTCTAGATTCAGCTACCAGAATATCCATTTCAGAACAGTTCTGACAGGCAGAGGTTAATTTTAAAAAATTATATATGTTTTTAAGTCAACTTACTGTTTCTCTGGAAGAACAAACATTTGGAATTGCTAGTACTGCCAAGTACGGAGAACTGTAGGCTACCACAGCAATTACTGCCTAAATTACAAAGAGAAAGCTGTATAAAATGCCTAGTAAGAACTGCAGAATCACAGTCATCTCCACTACACTGTAATTCTCAGCAACAGAAGATTAGAGAAAGCAACAAGTTGGAAACCATTTCAGGTTAACCCCCAATGCCAAGGTAAATCCCAGAAAATTGCCGGGGGCCTTGGCAGCAGTGGGTTTTTAAGATTTTTTCCTGAGCTCTTGGCTTCATATTATGGGGTTGGATGAGAACTTGTTCATGTAAGGGAGAAAACTTAAAGTGATTGACCACAGCATTTCCATGGTTACTGTAAATACAAAGCACTGCAACACTCTTTCCAGACTTTGGTGTGATGCCTCATTATATTTTGTTGCAGGAAGAGTATTTCAACCTACTGCAATTGGCTACTGTCATTACTGTGAAATGGTTTTTATTTGTAGGTGACAACCAGGGTAATATCCAGGGCTCTTAAATGTAGCATCTGTTATCACAGCACAGTAAATTATTTTTTTTCCTCTGAGTGCAAGATGCATATCTAAGGGCACGAGTGTATGTTATGGAACATTTGGATGAAAAGTAAATTTCCCAAGATCAAGAGAAAATAGTAATTACTACTTGGAGAAAACAAAACAACTGAAAAACATACACACATACAGAGGTATTAACATAAATGGAACTATAGGTTAATCCACACTTTAATGAGCACCCAATGCAAGAACAATTCAACAAACTTTAAAGGATTAAATTTAATTTGGTAAAACACTTTACAAAGCCATTTAAGAAAAACAAGGTACAGTTTTAATAAACTCAAATTAGTCTCCAGTAGGACAATTTTCTCCCTTTTAAGCTGTTAAATACGTAAATGTAAAGGTTTCCCATTTTCCAGGTTATTCATGGAAAGATTAAAACACTATTTTTGATTTATTTAATCCAGGCCGTGAAGGAGTCACCGAGGAGAGTCAGCTCTTACCTCTCCATGGGAAAACCAGGGTATGAACTAGAAAGCCAAACAGGCTTCCTGTTTTTCAAGAGGTAAGCAAGAGCAAACCTGCAGAGCATCACATGCTGTCGGGACTTTTATCATCTATCGCAATTTGTTCTTCAAAGAACTCCCCAAACCTTCTTAAGCAGACGAACGTCCGTGACTCAAAGCTGATGTTCTTCCCTAAGGCCAGCAAACAAAAAAAATGTTGCAAGGAAGAAGTTTCAACATAGCATATAAAAACCAACCAAACAAACAGACAACCTCCTCAGATATTCTGGGTGTTTGGGAGCCTGTGGTTTCTGGCACTATTCACATGATAATTGAATTCCTACATTTCCTAGGCTCTCCCTTCTGGATGTCTCAACTGGGAGAGCCCAAAGAGCCCCTCTTCCAGGCCAAGGAGCTTCCCAGGTATTTTTATTCAGGTGTTAACAATTTGTCATAAAGCCATTAAGTAGGTGGCAAGATGATAGGGACTTATCTGCTTGCTCTGCAGCTACAGCTGGCTTTGCAGAGCCCAACAGCAGCGTCGTCACCTCAGCTAAGGGCAGCTGCCTCCCAGAGCAGCTGGGCCTCTCCAGCCAAAGCCATGGCGGGATCCATGAGCTACTGGCAGCTTCCCAACCTCACCTTCACCAGAGGTCTTCATCTGCAGCACAGATGCTCACAGATGCGACCTCTTCTTACAGGTACCATTTGAAATGGTCATGGAGCAAACCTACAAAATAATTTCTATTCCTATGTCGTTATTTACAGCGAAGCAGACACTGAGAAACTCTTGGTTTTGTAATGTGGCCTGAAAGGCCCAGTTAAGACTCTGTCCCTTTTTGTCCAGAGCACAGTGAGAAAAATCTTTCCACTCCAAGCTGAATAGACTTGAGAGAAAAAAAAAAGTAAAACATCTTAAATTTAGTTTTTT
>JAVCKT010025042.1:0-20506 GCA_032273925.1 Rhynchotus rufescens | reverse complement strand
CACTTTCTGCACCCCCCCCCGCATATATATATATATATATGTATATGTATGTTTAATATTTAAAGAGGAAAAAACTCCTTTTTCCTCTTGCCGTGGCTGGTTTTCATTAGGGAGGTTTCTTTGCGAGCCCAAGGGAAGCAGCTTTTGGGTTTTTAATTGCGGAATCGTACTTAATTATCTCTTTTGGCCCCGGATTCCGGGGTTTTCCCCGGGGGGGGGGGTTACCTAGCTCGGGGGTGGGGGTGGCAGGTCCCCCCGCGGGTCCCGTCGCCTCCAGCCCGTTTGGGGGTGGCGGGTGGCAGCCCCCCGTCCCCCCTCCAGCCTGGCCACAGCGCGGCCACTTACACTTGTTGATAGAAGCACTTAAGCCGGAGCGGGGTGAGGGAGGGGGGGGATATGGGGAAGGCGTAAAAAAAAAAAAAGAAAAAAGAAAAAAGAAGAAGAAAAGCGTTTTTTCCCCTTCTCTGGTGCCCCCCGGCGGGTTTTTGCGCCGCGGTGCCGGTGCCGGCCCCTGGCAGGGGGCAGGTCGCCGGGCCGGGGGGCGAGGGGCCGCCCCGCTCCGCTCCGAGCAGGGGCGTTTGTTTGAAGAGCTCCAAGCAAAGCGCAGGGGAAGAAAGTTTGGGCTGGGAGCGTGGCTTTTTTTTTTCCCCAGACGTCAGCACAAGGCGGAACGGGGGCTGGGGAGGGAGCCGGGCTCGCGGGGCAGCTGAGATTCTATTTTTTTTTTTCCGTGTTTTTTTTTTCTTCTTAATTATTATTATTTGAGGGGGTGGAGAAGGGGCCCGGGGAGCCGCCCGGCACCTCGGAGTGGGCTGCGGGCTGGGGGGGGAGCCATGGACTCGGCGCCAGCCTTCGCCATGGACAAGGCGTTCGCCCCCAGCGCCGCGCGCGGCCCGGAGCCGCCCGAAAATGCCCAAAGCCGGAAAAACTTCAGCGTGAGCCACCTCCTCGACCTGGAGGAGGTGGCGGCCGGCATGAACGGGACCCCCCCCGGCGGCCCCCCGCCCGCCGGCAAGGCCGTGCCGGAGCCGTCGGGAGGCAGCAGCGGCAGCGAGGCAGCGCCCCAGGACGGTGAGTGCCGCGGGCCCCGCTCCCCAGCCCCGGGGATGGGGTCACCCCCCCCTAAACCCTGCGTCTCGATTTGGGGTGTCCCCCCACCCCGTCCTGCAGACGGGCGCCGAGCACGGCGGACACAGCACCAGGCTCCGCATCGGGGGGCCGGGGGCACCCAGGACTAGGGGGGCTGGAGCACCATGGACCCCCCCGCTCCTGTCCCCGCTGTTTCATGGCTGCAACTCCCCCGGGAGTATTTTGGGGTATCCCCAATGCAGCCCGGGAGCAGCCACGGGGGCCCGGCCACCACCCCCCTTCCTTGCGTGGCACCCAAGGGTGCTGGAGCCACCGGCCCTTTTGGGATCTGAGGAAAAGATGAGGAGGGGGCACGGATCCACCTCCCCATCCCAGGTTCGCCTGTCGGGGCGCGCTCCGGTTGTGCCCGCGGGCACCGGCGCCGCAGGATCATTGCAAGCCGCGATGGTCGCTGCAGGGGACACGGTCCCGCACCGGGGGGAAAGGGACAGGGACCCGCAGCGGAGGCACAGGGACAGGGTCCCTGCCAGGGCCAGGGGTGTCGGGCGAGGGGCGGCCACGGGGTCCCAGGCTCCGAGGACTCGGAGGAGTCCACCGGGAAGAGGGAATCGGGACCGAGCGGGTCCCCTCCCGGCACCGGCCATAGGCAGCTCTGCAGCCGCCTGGAGCGACCCGGGCGGGTGGGACGGAACCGGGACAGCGGGGATGGAACCGGGACAGCGGGGACGGAGCGGGAACAGTGGGGATGGAGCCGGGTCGCTGTCCGTGCGCTCCCCGCGGGACGGAGCCGGGCCAGAGGAGCCGCTTTGGCCGCCGGTGCCCAGGCGGGAGCCGGGAGCAGCCCCATCGTGCCCCCAGGACGAGTCCTCGCCCTTCCCACGGGCACTGGCGTGGGGATGGAAAAGGGACATAAAAGACGGGAGTTCGGGACACTCTGGGAACGGCTGGACCGTCCTTTAACAGGACAGATCCTCCTGCCCAGGGTGTTCCCGCTGCTGTGATGGGGATGTGCGACCCGCCCCGGGATGTGCAGTCAGGCTGGGATAGGTGATCCCCGCCGGGATGAGCGACCCACTCCGCGCTGCTCCGTGCGCTGCTCCGTGCGCTGCTCCATGCGCTGCTCCGTGCGCTGCTCTGCCGCCCGCGGGGCTCTCTGCACCGCGCTCCTCTCTGCCGGTTCCGCTGCTCCGTGACCGGGCTCGGCGCCGCCGGCTCCGTCACTCTGCGGTGGCTCTGGAGGCCCTGGGGCTCAGGGGACTCAGAGGGTCCCCGAGAAGCAGCCCCAGAGCCCTGGGAGGCCCCCAGAGCCGGGTGTCGCTTAGAGGGGCGGCATCCGGAGGGAGACGGCTGGTGGAGGATCCCGGAGGACAGGGCACGGAGCCTTCCTCGTGCCCTCGTCTCCTTCCCTGCACAATCCCTCTCCCCACGGAGCAACCCCCTCTGGGCCCCCCTGGCCCTGCCCTTTGCTTGGGACTGGAAGTGCCAAGATCAGGCACCAATTTCTGGGATGATATCTGGTATTTTTAGTGTTGTTTTCCATTCTCCCACCCTTTCGCTTGGGCTTTTGTTCTGATTCTCAGATCCCCTTTGGGGACAGTGGGGGGGTTTCTGCTGGTATAGGGACCATGTGAGGGGACCATATGCCCTAGGGCTGCCTGCAAAGAGGCAGAGAAAACCCCTCCCCAAATCCTGCTGCTCCCCCAAGCAGCTCAGAGGGGACTTGGGTTGTGATGTAAATGCTGGAGTGAGCGGCATGGGGGCTGCCTGATCCCTGCAAGCCCATTTTTCACCTCAAAAAGCCAATTCATCCCAGTCTGCATCACCCTGCTGCTCCCAGCACCATTGCCCCATGGCGGATGCTTCCTGCTGGTACCTGTTTCCATAAGGACATGGGATGGGGATGGAGCCGGACAGCACGAGGGATGCTCCAACCAGCTGCTCTCTGAGAGGAAGCGTTTCTCCCAGTGATCCCAATTGGACAGGCAAATACCTGGACAACAGGAGCTACAAGCAGCTGGTGGGAAGCCAGACAAGGAGAGAGGGAGAGAAAAGCTGGGAGCAGGCAAATATGGGCTCATCCCGAGCGGAGAAGGGGAGGCAGGAGCTCCAGCTGCGCCCTGCGCGGGCGAGCAGCAGCCTTGGGCTCCCCATCTGAGATGTTTCCAGCCTCGGTGCGATGACAGCAAGGGAACTTTTACTGGTAACGTTATCTTTTATGGGCATCCTAAAGTGGAACAGGCCCCTGGTGTTGTCTTTCATTTTTCCTCTTCACCAGCAGTTTTTTTTCCCACACCAGATGCAGGTTTTGAGCCCCGCTGGTTGCTGGCAAAGGGGTTTATTACCCGTGCAAACGAGCCCTCTTACCTGAGCATCTCCCGCAACCCGTTTCCTCTTTTGTCCCCCGAATTCCTCTGTGTGTCCCCACAGGGAGGGGTGTCCCCATGTCACAGCGGGAGGACATTCAGGTCCCCAATCCCTGCCGATGTGGAGGGGGATCCTCTGAGCAGGATCGGGCCCCTGGCCACCTTCACCCGCCCACTGGTGATCCACCCTGGGGATCAGACCTGTCCCCCCATCCCTCTCTCCCGGGATGCTGGAGTCCTGCCCGCTCCTGTCCTGCCCTGGACACCCGAAAACCTGCGAGGAGGAAACCCCGCGAAACGGGCGACCATGGGGACAGCGAGGGCTCCCCAGTGTCCCCATCCCTGTCCCTGTCCCCATCCCTGTCCCCATCCCCGCGCAGCAGCCGCCCCGCTCAGACCTTCCGCGCAACTTCTGAGGTCTTGCAAGCTTGTTCACCTCCTTTCATTAGACTAACAAATAGCGAGTAACACGAAACATCTGTTAACAACAGCCCCTAATGTTCTCAAGATGATAAAGCAGGAGGGTAATTTCAGCCAGCAGGCCGGGGCCGGTGGCTCCGCGCGCCACGAACTCGCTCCGGTGCCGCCTGGGGATGGGAGAGGCACCGGCTCCGATGGTGCTTTGGGATGAACATCCACCGGGAGCCACTTTCTGTCCCCATGGGGCCCTGCGGCCACTTGTGGGGCTGCTCTGGGCTGGGGACGGGGCAGGCACAAACCTCCCGAGGTGGCAGCAGCGCCCGGGCACGGGACAGGCGGCATCGCCGGGTGTCCCCTTTGCAAGGGCAGCTCCCTGGGCCTGTTCTCCGTGACGGGGACGTGTGGCCCGTGGGGCTCCCCTGCCACCCGCGCTAGGGCAGCCTTGTCCCCTCCACCACGTGCCAGGGGGGCGGCTGCAAGTGGAGGGAGCAGAGGGGACCTTGTGTGCCAGCCCAGCATGTGCCCATGGGGGATGCTGGCAGTCCCGTGCGTGCAGGGAGAATCCCTGGAGCATCCCCGGAATATCCCTGGAGCATCCTGGGAGTATCACGGGAGGATCCCCAGAGCATCTCCAGAGCATCCGGCTGGAGCATTGGGGTTTCCATCCCGGACAGCCTCCGGTTGGGCTGTGCACGGCCGAGCCTGGACAATCCGGTCTCCCCGTCCCCCACCGGCTGCCCCGGCCCCTTCCCACGCTCCGCAAGGGCCCCGGGCACCGGAGCCAGGAGGGACTCGCACTGCCAGCTCCAATATCTGCAAAGGTTTTTGCCTCCAGAGAGAGGGGAAAAAGGGAAAAAATAACACTGCCCCCCCACCCCGTGCTGTTGCTCCCCAGGTTTTGGGGGGCTCTTTGGGCAGGGATGCTGCTTCCCACCCACTTTCCGTCTGGGAAAGGCTGTGGGCGCAGGGGACAGAGGTGCCTCTTGACGCACATCCCATCACGCAGATCCCATGTGTCCACGTGGGTTTTCCCGGTGCCATCGGGAAGCCTCCGTGAGGCCACGTTTCAAACGGCCACGGAGCGCGGGAGGGCACCGCGGTGACGGGACCCGGCGGCGTCCCCTTGTCCGTCCCTCCATCCCGCCCGGGGCGGCCGTGCCTGCGGCCGAGCGGGAACGGCGCAGGGCAAGAGCATTCCCCTCCGCTTTTGGGCTGTTATTTCAAGGAACGGGGCTGATTCACAGGAAAAATATGAAATTTCGGCTCGGCGCAGCCAAGAGGGGTGAATTTCAGCGAATCAGCATTTTAAGAGCGCCTGGGCGTGTGTCTGCAGCGGGGAGCCCGATGAGATGATTTAGGGCTTCGAGGCCGCCTCATCCGAACCCCCTTGGGCACGAGGCCGAGCTCCGGGGCCGGATTCCCCTGGGAAAGGGCCCATCGCCCCCCCCAGGCTCAGCCAGCAGCCCTGGGAGCACCCGGAGCCGGAGGGACCGGACCCGGATCGGTACCCGGCTCCTCAGCCGCATCCCATGGCCTTGAGCATCCTTTAAGGTGCCCCTGGGGGCTAGATGGGTTTTCCCAGCAAGGAAAAGCACCCAGGAATAGGGAGGAAGGGGGCACCCCTGGGGGCTCCGCACAGAGTCGGGGTGCTGGACCCCAGAGCAGGGCCCTGCCTGGGGCCAGGGAGGCTGAAAAAGAGGCTGCTCTTGATGAAAAAAGGGGAAAAAATAAGAGAAAAAGGATTGAAAAATGGGCTTGACTTGGGGTTTCAGAGCGGTTTGCAGAGGCCCGTGCGACAGGGTGTGTGGGAGCGCCTCGTTTTTCAGCCTGCACCCCCAAATTCCCACCGACCAATTGAGCAACCGACCCCAGCGACACCCCGGCCCGTCTCCCTGCAGCCCCTCGGGGGGCAACGCGATGCCCCTTCCGGGGGGCGCCCGGGCTGGGGGACACGACGGGCCCCCCGGCGCTGCCGCAGGACGTGGCCAGAGGGGGGGTCCGCGCGGCCGCCCCGAGGTGCTAATTCCGGGGGCCCGAGGTGCTAATTCAGCGGCGGCTTCACGAGGCGCCGGGGAGGGCGGCGGGGCCGGCTCCGCGTCCCCGCCGCGCGGCAGCGCCAGCCTCCCCCCCGGCTCCGCGTTTCCCTCCTTCTTTTCCCCCTTTGGAGCGCGCATAATAAAGCGGCTTTTCAGCTGCGGCTGCAGCGATAGATCAGGACGAATTGTATGAGTCTATTAAAGTCTGTGCGTCTCTGGATGGAGACTGCGGCTAAGCCCGGCGCCAGCCTCGCGCTCCGAACCAGATGTGTGCAGGCGCCATCCTTTCCAGCCACTGAATCCGAGCGGCTGCAGCCTTCACACGCAAGGAAACTGGAGCGCACATGGCAGGGCGGCCGCGGGAGCACATGGCACCTCCGGCAGGGAAAAGCCCAGCCGGAGCTTGGAGCATCCCGGGGGCAGAGCTGGAAGGAGAGGGGCCTCCGGAGCGGGCAGCGCTGCCGCCTGAGCTCTGTTGTGCCCAGGCTCTGCTGGGGGGGTTGCGATAAAGGGGTGCATTGCAATAAGGGGGTGCATTGCATTAAGGGGGTGCATTTCAATAAGGGAGTGAGTTGCCTTAAGGGGTGCATTGCAGTAAGGGGTGCATTGCAATAATGGGGTGCATTGTAATGGAGAGGAGCACTGCAATAATGAGGTGCATTGAAAGAGGGGGGCATATTGCAATAAGGGGGTGCATTACATTAAGGGGTGCATTGCAATAAGGGGATGCATTACGTTAAGGGATGCATTGCAATAAGGGGACTGCACTGCAATGGAGGGGCATGCTGCAATAATGTGGTGCATTGAAATAGGGGGGTGCATTGCATTAAGGGGTGCATTACATTAGGGGGTGCATTGCAATAATGGGCTTGCATTGCAATGAGGGGTGCATTGCAATAACGAGGTGCATTGCCATGGGTGGGCATTGCAATAGGGGTTGTATTTAAATCAGCAGGGTGTATTGCAATAAGGAGGTGCATTGCAATAGGGGGGTGCATTGCATTGCACCCCAAGTCATACAGGACAGCACACCCGACGTAGGGGTGCACTGCACTGCATCTGAGGCTGTGCAGGGTGTCACGGGCATTGCTCGAGGGGACATGTTGGACCCACAGTGACATGGGGCACTGAGGGAGGAGGGTCAATGGCACCACGCAGGGCACTGCAGTAGGACAGGGAGGAAATTGCGCAGTGACTGCAGCCGTGCAGGGCATCGCAGTGCGGCAGGAACAGTGTTGCACCCTGAGCTGCGCAGGGCTTTGCAGCTTTGGGAGCTTTGTGCATCCCCTACCCCACACCAGAAACACCCTGAGACACCCCCAAAAACTCCCCCAGCATCTGGGAGCAAACCCAACCGGGGCACCGGGGCGCCCGTGGCACCCCCTATGTGGGCACAGGGATAGATCCCCCTGCAGCCACCCGCACGCTCGCGTCTCCGCTTCGGGATCTGCAGGCTGGACCGGCCACATGGCTGAAATGTGGGGGTTGTAAATACCCCAGGGGGGAGTTCTAAATTAAAAAAAAAAAAAAATGACTGGCTTTGTTTAAATTAGAGGAAACTGAGGCACTGCCAGCAGTGTGAGGGGTTTAAGCAATGTAAAGCAAACGTCAAAATTAAGCTCCGGAGCGTGGTCCCTTTGCAAGGCACTTTGCACGGCTGTTGGAACTCGGCACATTTATCGATTGGGTCGGAAATCCTCTGGGATTTGTAAAGCAGCAGCCGGGAGGTTCTGCTGTCCCCATCCCAAGCACCAGCCCCACAAATGCACGGCCGGGCTTGGGGACGGAGCCTGTGGGATGCCCACGGCCGCGGGGATGGGACAGGCCAGCGGTGTCCCCTGCGGGCTGGGAAAAGCCCCGGAGCAACCGCTGCTGGTGTGGGAAAAGTGAGGAATTTGGGGCAAAAACTTCCCCTGCAGGGAAAGGTCCTGGGGGACAGGAGAGTCCCCAGCGATGGGGACGATGCAGGAGCAGAGCAGAGCTCCGTCCTAGTGTGGAAATGGTTAAATGATGTGGGTTAAAGCGCCCGCCCCTGCCTCCCCCCCAAAAAAAAAAGAAAGAAAAAAGGAGAGAGAGAGAAAAAAAAAAGATATGAGCCACTTATTAAAATGAATGTTTTACAATAAATTTGGCGGGGGGCCACCGACCTCAAATGAAAACCAGACTGAAGGACAACAATCCCGCTTGCCGGCGAGGCTTATCCGCAGCGCCCGGGCGCCCACGGGGTCTCGGGCGGGAGCCTCCCCGGGGCCGCGGCCCCCTGGGACCCCCGCTGAGGATCCGGGATCCGGGGGCATCTCCCCCCAGGCACGGGGAGCCCCAAAAAAGGGGGCAATGGGGGGGAAGGAGCGGGTTGGGGGTCTGTGTTGCCTGGCCCCGTCCTCGGCACGTCCCCCTCGCCGCGCCTTGGCAATGACCCTAATGCAATTAGGGCAGCGCGTGGACCTGGGGCGCCGGTGTTGGGTTGCAGAGCCAGATGCCAACGGGGCGGCCTCGCTCGGGGCTTTTTATTGAATTCCATGAAACCACCTCGGCTTTTCGGAGCGGGGGCTTGGCAGGGACCCCCCGGCCGCCGTGTGGAGGTGCCACCCCCCTGCACTGCGTCCTGGCCAGCCGGGCACTGCGGGAAGGACGGGAACGCCGGGAATGCTGGCGGAGGGAAAACGGGCAAACGGCACTGGAAATGGGAGCAATGAGCCAGGGATGCTCCCCCTGGCACCCCTGTGCCCCTCTCCTCCCCGCGAGCATCCCCTGCTGTCCCCCTTCCCGCAGGGAACGCGCTGCAATTAGTGCCCTAAACGCTGCCTTTGCCAAAGCTCCATTCCCAGCCCATCCAGAGCCCCATTCCCGGCCCATCTGGAGCCCCACGTTCCCCCTCTGTGGACGAGGGGGGCAAAATCCGGCATGGCCTGAAATGCCCGGGATTTTGAGGAGAGTTTCGGGTGTAAAAGCGCCTGGTGGTACCTAGTGTGAACAGCGGTGGCCTCATGATGTCCCTGGGGTTTTGGCACCAGATCTCAAGGCAGCCCCGAGCATCTTTGCTACTGCCTTTCCTTGTGGCATCCCACTCAGAGCGGGATTTGGGGGAAAAGAGGCAGGATCAGAGCCTGGTCCCTCGGCAAATCTGAAGAGTGGCCGGGAGCAACTTGTCGGTTAGATCCTGGTGAGGATGGGATGCGAGGATGCGGACTGGGATAAGGGATGGGATGGGATGCAGGAACAGGGATGGGCTGGGATGTAGGACAGGATATGGGATTCGGATGCAGCGATGGGATGTGGGGATGGGATGCAGGGCGGGATGCGGGGACAGATCCGGAGCCCGGAGCAGCCAGTGACTCCATCTGCGTTACGGAAGCGGCCGCGGGCGCCCGCGCGGATGCCGGGATCCCGGCCGGCCTTGGCTCCAACACGGACGCGTTTCCCCCAGCTAAACTGGCAGCCTGGAAAACATGTCAGTGTTTCAGCTTTTTCACAATTAATGAGGTGAAACCTCCTCGGAAACCTTTCTCCGTAACGTGTCTCCGGGAGCGGAGACCTGCCCCGCTCTTAAATTTCTCACGCGCGCCGCGCGAGCCGGGGAAGTTTCCTTAGGACTCAGCACATTTGGAGCCCGCCGGCCTCTCTCCATCCCGAGCCTCCGCGCTGCCTCCCTGGCCTCTTTCGGTGTGGTTTTCCCCTTGCTCCGAAGCTTGTGGTGCGCCAGGCAATGGGATGAGCACGGGACGGGTGTAACCAGCTTAACACAGCCCTGCGCTCCGGTGCTTTCCCGGATTGGATAAAGGATCCGCTGGGAAAATCCACGATGTGGAAAACACTGTGGGTTGCATTGATCCGAAGGGAAACGCTTCCTCCCGGCCGCACGCTCCGCTAAACGGTGCACGTGAAGCTCTCATGGACGTCAGCGCCGGAGCGCCCGCGTTCCCCTGGGAAAGGGAAGGGATGAAGGAGCCCACATGTTTCCTGAGAGCGGCCATGGGAGAAGCGAAAGACATTGTTTTTCCAAGGGATTTCTTGGCTGTAAAAGGCCCCCGCCACCCTGCGGCTTCCCTGATGAAGGCCCAGTGTTAATTTGTTAAATCCACATCAAGTGCCCCGAGAACCAGTTGTTTATTTTTGCTAATTCAGCCGGCCGAGATCAAATTGGGGTTTTATTTGCGAAGGATAAACCTTAATTAATAAAAGCTATTTATTTGGTTAGGAGCTGGCCGCAGCCCGAGGGTCAGATACGCCGTGATCATTATTTCAAGTAAAACAAACCCAAAACGTCTCTCAACAGTTTGAAAAAAAAACGTAGGAACTTAGAGGGCTGAATTTATTTGTCTTAGGAAGAATTTACAGCTAATTCCCTCCAGGCTATTCCAACCCTTAAATTATACCCGAGAAGAAGAAGAAGAGGAAAAAGAAACTGCTGTTGCAGGAGAAGGGAAGAGTTTGTGCAGAAGAGTCGATCCTTGGCTCCCATAGAAATGCAACGTGTGAAAGGATTTAATGGCAAACCCTGTGGTCCAGGGTCTGCGGTGGAAAAGGAGGCAGGGTGGAAGGGAATTGGCCCTGGCTTGTTGCAGGATCCATCCGAAAGGGATGCAGGGATGATCCATCCGAAAGGGATCCATCCCCGGGTGGGATGCAGGGAAGCAGCCCGGTGCTCCGGCCGTGGGGCCGCCGGGATGGGGAACGGCCAGGGCTTGTCCGCAGGATTTGTGCAACCCGGAGCCTCAGTGGGAATAGAGTGAAAATCGCCCATTTGCCGCCCTCGGCCTCCACGAGCCGCCAGCCCTGAGCCCTGCCTTGGCAAACCCGACAGCTCCGGCCCAGCGAGTGCTTCCTATGGAAAAGCGCTTGGAACAGGGGGAAAAAAAGGCAAGAGGTGGAAAAGCGACCTGGGTTTGTGCTCAAAGGGTGAGCTGCACTGGGTCCGTCACCTTTGCATATGGGGCAGGAAACCATTGGAGATGAGGAGGAAAAACAGAAAAAAGGATTTATAGGCAGGGGGATGCGATGAAGAACCCAGCCAGGCTTTGCAAGGATGCTCCTGCTTCCTTCAGGCCAAATTTAGGTGGGTGAGAGGAGCCATCGCTTGTGGGCAAAGCCCCGTGGCTGGCTTGTAAATTGGGAGGAAACCAAGCGAGGGTTATAAATTATATTTGTATTTAATAGGGCTCCCTGGAAGTTGTTGCTATAACCGGGTTCAATGGGAGGCAGCGGGTGCCCTTGGTGACAGCCTGGCCCCATCCAAGCCCCGTGCCTCAGTTTCCCCAAGAAGCTCTCAGGGGAATCAGAGCCCCTCAAAGGAGCCTCGTTGGCCCCATAGGCTCCAAAGGACATTCCCAGGACGGACGGTTCCCGTTTGGCTCTCAGGTTCCCGAAAGGCTCGGGGACAACCGCGACTCGACTTTCCTATTTGAATCCAGCGGCTCGTGAGCTCGCTGAAGGGAAAACAGGACCAAAAAAGGAGCTTAACTAAAAGGGGCGACTGGAAAGCGGAGCCCGGCAGGACATTTGGAGCCGCAGAAAGCCGGGCTGGAGGGAATTCGCGGCATTTTATTTGCGAGCCGTCGGCACGAAGCGCGGCGAGGGCAGCTGTGGTCGGCAGGGAAGGGGCAGCCTCCGACCCGCGCGTGTCCCTGACCCGGCGCCCTTCGGGGCATCCTTCCCGCTCCAAAGCGCCCGCGTCCCAAGCGCAGCTTGGCCGTATCCAGCCCAGGAGGATCCCGATGGCCAAAGAGGGATCGAGAGAGCAAAGAGGAGGGTTGGGGAAAGCACTGCCGGCTCCAGGAGCCGGCAGGAGCCCTTGGGACTCGGGTGGATCTGCTTTTCTTCCCAGCCATCTCTTCCAGTCCGGGGATGTTCTCCTTGCTCTGCGGCGCAGCTCGGCCCCACCGTGGCTAAATGATGCAGGGCCCATTGATCCCATGGATGGGACACGGTCCACGGATGGTCCAGGTCCCATGGAAGGGACACGGGGGACATGGATGTCCCACGGGACATGGGGCCTGCCCAGGTGGGGCTGCCAGGTCCCCGAGGGGCCGGTGCCTCCTTCCACCCAACGCTGAGGCCCTTAATGGGTCGTGGTGCTCAAGGCACCCCGCACGCCCAGGCGCTGGCTCCGCTCCCCGCTCCACACAGCGCCAGGGAAGCAATCCGCTCTTTCCATGAGGCCGCTGCCAATGCTGGAAATAAGTTTAACCCTTGTTTCTCTTCTGCTTTGCTGCCTTGGCTTGTGTTTGGCACCAAGATGCCGGGATTGGCATTGCCCAGCAAGAGATTTTCCAAAGGAAAGTGTGAGAAAGTCTGCAGGTACAAATTAGGATCTTGACTTTGATGGAAGGGTGATTAGTCCCAAGGATATCTTGCCCGCAGGTACCTGGGTCTGTCTTCTGGCTTGGAATGGGATGGGACAGCTCGTGACAGTGATGCACTGTAGTATAAATGGACCATAAGGACTTGACGGAGAACTTGTTGGAGACATTTTCAGGACTCTGGAATTCAGAATTAAGGCCCAAGTAGGTGTTTCTGGCCCTAAAGATCTTGAAACTTGAAGTTTCCTCCCATCTCAATAGTGTCTTGAAGCAGGAGATCCAATATCCTTTCCAGTAAATTTTGTTACTTGCTCAACTACCATCTGAAAATGCAGCACATCTATTTCATAAGAACCAAGATATCTATTCAGTGCCTGCAGGGAACAATCATTCCTGCCATCAGAGCCTCTAGTTTTGACACAGAGCAGAAAACCCCACTATAACCCTGCAATGAATCAGAGCAAAGTCACAAACCTATTAACATTTCAAAAATCTCAAAAACTACTTTCCCACCAGTAGGTACAGATTGGATCCAGATGCTTTATTAAGGGAAAGAATAATTAAGCAGTGCCTCCATACAGACAAAAACCAACGACGGTTTCACAGGCAACTCACTAGGTATCTCAGAAGAAGACTCCATAAATTTACCTAATCTGATAGTATTAGTGACAAAAAGCTGATAATATTAGTGACAAAGAGCAGATTAATCTTGGGCTGAAAGCACAAGATCAACGGTGAGAAGACAGACTACGCCCTCAGCTTCACGTTTCCATGGGCCAACAAAGCATGGCCAACATGGGCCCCGTAGGGGTTGATCTCCAAGAAACACGGCAACCTTGGGTCCTACCTATGAAGAGATCTTTTATGAGCAACTGCCCAGTCCTAGTCCCGTATCACCTTGCACAGACTTGCCGCAGGCAGAATTTCAGGAACTGCTGGGGTTTGAGAGCTTTAACCAACATCTCAAGGACCTTTTGGCTTTCAACTTCTTTTGCCACCCAAAAGAAAGCTCAGCCTAAACCTTTAGGAAGAGCCAAGCTTGAGACAGACCCCTGTGGAAGCGCTGCTTTGCCCCAACCAAATCTAGGAAGGCTGGGTTTCAAAATCGCACTCCTGGGTGGACTTAATCAGGTACCAAAATCTCTTCGATTTTGGCACATTTTGATCTTAACCTCCCTCAGTAGGTTTTGGTTCTCACAGGCAGAATCCATATGGTTCTACGTATCTTGCTCCCTGCAAAACTACACGTATGAGCAGGCAGTACTGCTGTTATCTGAGCAAATCCCTGAGACTTCCCAAGGAAGGTCAACCTGGCCTTGCTGAGCCGAGCCCGCTGTGTGGAGCAGGTTCACACACAGATCTGATTCACGAGCTGCCTCTTTTATGACTTCCTCAGGTGAGAGTCTGAGCCCAAGCCGCGGGGCCACCAAGAGGAAGAAGAAGCAGAGGAGGAACCGCACCACGTTCAACAGCAGCCAGCTCCAGGCTCTGGAGAGAGTCTTTGAGAGGACGCACTACCCCGACGCCTTCGTGCGAGAGGAGCTGGCGAGGAGGGTCAACCTCAGCGAGGCGCGAGTCCAGGTGAGCAAAGGTTTGTGTGGGAGAAGACGAAGCCCTCTGCCTCTTGCCTCCATGCAAGAGCAGGAGCAAGGAACAAGAGCAGGAACACGAGGAACAAGAGCAGGAACAAGAGGAACATGAGTAGGAACGAGAGGAACAAGAGCAGGAACTGTCCCCTCCCTTATTCCAATGGGACCCAAGTCAGGGTTGGCAGGAGGGACGTGGGGACATCCCTCCAACCCACACGACCCCTTTCTGTGTCCACTCGCACTAACCACATTCATCTCCACCCAGGTTTGGTTTCAGAACCGGAGGGCCAAGTTTCGCCGTAACGAGAGGGCAATGTTGGCCAACAGATCAGCATCGCTCCTCAAATCCTACAGCCAAGAGGCAGCCATTGAGCAGCCCATGGCCCCGCGGCCCTCCGCTCTGACCCCAGAATATCTCTCCTGGACAAGCACCTCTCCGTACAGGTAAGTCCAGGTTTTGCTACGCCTTGCACTGAGAGGATGGAAGGGAGGGCACTTGGCCTTGGGGCAAACCATCTCCGGGCAGTTCCCTGAGCTGCTGGTGAGGACACAGGCAGCTTTGTGGGTCTGAAAGCGAGACAGGGGGGCTAGAAAGGAGCAGGGATCAGCCAAGAAGCCCGCCTGGCTTTGATTCTGGAACATCTTCCAGTGCTGCTCCCCCAGCTGTGTCCTCTGCCCACCACAGAAGAGGCGTTGTGGAAGTTCCCACTGCAGATTTCCCTACATCTGAGCGTTTCAGACCACAGGCACCGTCCTCCTGAGGGATTCACTTGGTGTTGTGCTGACCCTTCCCACATCTCAGTGCAGGAGAGGAACAGGTCCCTTCTTTGGTTCCCAGCTTTGGCTGTCCAGCCATCACGTCCCAAACCCAGAGGCAGGGCCTCCTGGTGCATTTTTTGAGGGCTTCCCACATGCATTCAGTGCATTCACATAAAAATGCTGAAACCTTGACTGCTCTTATGGGAGATGCCTACTAACAGAGAACAGCCAATATGCCCTGGGAAAAGGTCAAGGGAGCTCAGATTGCCGACGAACGAAAAATGAATGAAGCTGGTGGTGATTTTTAGCTCCAGAGATGCCATGGGCGCTGGGGCTCCTCCGTTGGTGGCATCGACATCTGATTCCTCCCCACTCTTTCTCCCTCGTAGCACTGTGCCATCCTACAGCTCAAGTGGGACCGCGACGCCCACCCAAGGAGTGAACATGGCCAACAGCATCGCCAGCCTACGCCTCAAAGCCAAAGAGTTCAGCCTGCATCAGAACCAGGTGCCAACTGTGAACTGACTTGGGCAGAACCCCCCTGGTGCCCTCATCCAAGATGCCAGTGTGGAGCTCCTGTGCCGGTCTCGGACAAACCCAGCGCCCGCCCAACCCAAGTACCACTCATCCAATGTCTCAGCACCTCTCCTCTTCCCTTCCGAAGGTAGAGCCAGTCCCAGTCCAAAGTAGCACATAATTATAGACACATATGGAGCTAACTTGGTTAGAAATTTGCTTTTCAGCACATCCGTATAATAAAGGCTATATATACACACACATACCCCCCACGCTCTTGGAGGATAAACAGACTTGCCAAGCTAACAAGAATTCGCTTCCAAACATGGGAGGATCTTGGACCATTGGTTTTGACCAATTTGGGTATCCTGCCTGGAGAGCCAACGAGTTCTTGGGGCTTCTGCTCCCGCGGGGACAGCATGCAGTGCTGAGAGGATCACGACACACGAGGCCGTGGTGCAGAGCCCCCTTCCCCCTGGGCTGCTCAGCAATCGGACTCGCTTTGCTCAATAGCGTGGCCAAGGGTGATCCACGCGCTCGCCTGGTTGTGCATCGCCGGAGGGCAACGCTCGCCAGAGACTTGTGCAAGCCAACGGTGCGAGGATACGTCCTCGCTGCCCTCCTGCACGCTGTTTAGGAGCTGCCCGTGCCAGCACAGGTTGGAGCGATGGGGATCTACCTGGGCCCAAGAGCTGGGGATGGTTGGAGCATCTCCAAGCGCTCCAAGTCTTTGAGCCATCACGGCAGGGGGACCGTAATGTTCCAAGCAGCCCCCGTGGCTCCGGGCCGATGAATTTGCCAGCGATTCTGCAGAGCCCCAGGTCATTGAACTGTCCCAGGGAAAGAGAAAATTGGAAAAAGCTGTTGGTTTCAGCTGAGTGGGCGGCTCCCCGCGCTCCGTGCCAACGGCAAAGCCGGCTTCGTCTTCCGGAGGCACAGCCTCCCCTTCGGCAGCTTCACAGATGTGTTTAGGAGTCTGGGGCTGGCGCCTCCATTTATTTTTGTATTATTATTATTATTGCAGAAAGGAAACGTTTCCCCCTTGCCTCTCCCCACCACGTAGCTGAACGAAAAGGCTCTCGGCTGCAAGGCAGGACACGGGCACGTGGCACCAGCCCAGGGCCTGTGGGAGCTCCCGGTGCTCTACTCCAGCGGGAAAGGTTTAAACAGCCATGCCAGGGAAAGGGAGCAGGAGCGAGAGTCCTCAGGAGAGCATCTCCCACCGCGTGGACAACCTCCTTTCTCTTGCACCATCCCACACGTGGGATTTGTCCCCATGGAGAAGAGCCCTTGGCCTCCATCCATCCCTGGTATGGAGGCTACAGCCCTGGCGTTCACCTGAGCAGCTCCCGCTCGGAGCAGGGAATTCAGCAGCAACGGGAGGATGTTTCGCCGAGCAGAGACACCGAACCCCAAGCGTTGGTCCCTCGGGGATGCCGCAAGCCCACTACGGTGGGCAGCAGAGCCCTCCTCTCCAAGAGGCAACACAATCGAGGTAGAAAAGCCTCCTTAGATACCTACCCAACACCCCACACCCCTATTGCAACCCCAGACGGCAACAGGGAGCCAAGGGGAACCACACGGAGCCCGGAGCGCCGCAGCGAGACGCGGCACCGAGCGCCGCGCAGCCAAACCCCTCCATGAGAAACTCCGCTTGGGGCGGGACGGGGAATGCTGGGCTTCCTATTCCCATGGAAAGCACAGCGCTCTTTTTTTTTCCCCCTGTTATACAAGATGAAACCACAGGGATATAAATGTCGCTGCCTCTTTGAGAGCATTAATGAAAATAAACCCATTTAATAGTTTGCAGATGCCACTTCTGTAAACCTTAAAAAAAAAAAAAAAAGCAGGGAATAAATATTTCTTCACTAAATATCTATATGTATATATATATTTGAAAACATTCACGCCTGAGCTTAGGGTCCCTCCTTTGCCGGGCTCTTGGCAACTCGTCCCAGAGAGTCCGTCAGTGCCAGAGCCTCACGGAGCCGGGACACAAACTGCACCCATGGAAGGAGAGCAGGAGGGAGGCAGTTTTGTAATCTAAGCTCGCTCCCTCTCTCCTTTTTTATTTGTACATTGCAATTACTTGTAACAAGATCCACAGTGGATTTTTTTTTTTTTTTTTTGCATGTCTATGTTTTGGAAATTTTGTAATTTTTTTTTTTTGTAAAAAAACAACTCTTGTGAAATAATGGAGAAATAAATATTTTACTGAGTAGGAACGTGTCTGCGCACGTGATGGGGACGTGGCCTTCGTCCCTGTCCAAAGGGAGCTCCGGCGCTCGCAACCTGCCCCGCGCCAGCGTTCCTGCAATGGGAAAGCATTCCCGCCATTCCCAACTTCTCCATTGCAATCCAGGGAGCTCATGGAGGGTAATGCTACGTGCCCGGGTTTGTGTGCCAGCTCCGGTGCCAGTGCTGGGGGAGCAGCATCCACTTTCCCACCTGGAGCATCTCCTTGGGGTCCGGAAGGGGGACCAAAGCACCCTTGGTAGTTGGGCACCATGGAGGTTTTATCCTCCAGGTCCCTCCAAACACAAATCTGTTGGGAAACAGGGTGGAAAGTCAGATTCTGCACGAATAACTAATTAAGCACTAAGAAACATCAGGATAGACACAGCCGATCAGTTTATAGACTGGCGAGGGTTTCCCAGGCACGAAGTCCACACGGGCACAGGGCATTCGGTCATGGCAAAAGGGACAGGGTGGCCAGGCCAAGATGACCCCAAATAGCCCAGGGTGGCCAAAGCCAACACTGCCCATAAAGATCTCTGGGACCTTACGGAGTTTGAGCTATAAAAGGGCAGAGGAAACGCAAGGCTGAGCGGTGCAGAGAAGCACATGGGGGAACTGGGCTGCTGCAGAGCTCAGCAGCTGGGCCGGAATTATGAGGGAAAGATGGGAAAAGTGGGCAGAAAGTGTCCTGACAAGTGCCGTGGAAACCCGCAGCCCGGCTACAGGCTGAAACCCACGGATCCAGGATGTCGCGGAGATCAAAGACATGAAGTGGATTCAAAGAGGGTTCGAGAGTTACCGGGGGGTGGATCTCCGTGTCAGTGAAAAATGGCAGCAATTCAAGTGTGTGTGCAGAAAATTGCCGTCCTGCTGATTTCCAGAAGCGGGGAGGGCTCGTGGTGCCAAAGGATGTCCTGTATGTGCCTTGCTCCTCGGGCCTTCCTCCTTTTTCCATTGCTCCGCGCTGCTGCCGGGGAGCTAAGAGGTGCCAAGGCAGCGCATCCCTATGCGATCACATTCCCGTTGTCCAGAGCTGCCCAGTGCCAAACCTCAAGACATTAAAGAGAAATTCCTTCATTTCTAGCTATTCGTGGACAGAATTTGTCTCTGTCCCTCTTCTTCCTCAAAGGCAGGAAAATGAAGCACGGATGCAATGTAAAGACCTTGAAGGGAGCGCGATTGGTCCTGGTGCAGTCTTAATGTTCCCTGTGGCCTCCAGGTGCCAGGCGGGCAGCCCTGGGGACAGCGGCAGCCCCGAGGCTGAAGAACAGGAGGAAGATCTCGGCACGGCACTTGGCTTCAGGGCCCCCTTTCTGTTGCTGTTCGTGGCGGCCACCCAAGGGTCCCCATCACAGACCAGCCTTCTGCAATGCGAAAGCAACCAGGAAATCGGGGCGCGCAAGAGAAGGTCCCCAGAGCCACCCTGGGCTGCTTGACAAGCTGCAGCCCGCTCACACCAGCAGCTTAACCACTGCTGCCACTCACGCTTTGCAATCACTTATTAATTCACAGTTCATTAGCAAATTACAGGTAGATTGCGATGGTCACTGGCCCAGCCTCGTGGCTCACCTCAGGCAGAGGATGTCGCCCAAGTCCCCAGCACGTGGCCAACACAGAGCACCTCTCTGGAGGACATCCAGCCCTCATAAAGGTCCCTTGGAAGCAAAGGGTTTGCAGATCCCGGGGCAGATCGCTCCAGTGACTCATTAGCTTGGATTGGAAATACATCCCTTATTTCCTGCCTGACCTGTCCAAGCTTCAGCTCCAGAGGGATCGGTGGGTTTCAAGGCAGGGCTGCCAGGTCTCCACGCAGGACATCCCAGGGCTCTGCAAAGCAGAGGACAGGCAGGCAGAGGGGGCTGCAACCCACCTAGCAGGGTCTGCGCTCCACGGGGAGCGATTTGCGGCCAGCAGGCTGCAAAGGCAGCAGAGCTCAAAGGCCCCGTGCCGCTTCCTTTGGTTTTTCCAGCGCAGAGGGATGTTTTCCCTCCTATAAAGTGGTCTGTCAGGGGCTCATCCAGCCGAAGCGGCCGGGAGCTTCCCGAGGGAGAGCTGGCGTCCATCCGCACGCGCAGCCCCGCTTGCGGGGACGCTGTTTGCAAATCGTGTTTCCTTCCCTGCAACATTTGCTCTCGGCGCAGCTGACTCCCAAATGTCAGATTGCAGCTGCCGGGAGGACTTTCCAGCACCCCCTTTCTTCGCTTCTGCTCCCGCGGCCCCGGAGCCGCACGTGGCTTCGCGGCCGATGAAAAGTCAAAATTTGCCCCTGCGATTTTTTTTTAAATGAAAGCAATTCCGTATTGTCATCAGCCACGGCAGCGAGACAAAACAGAGCTCACATTTTCCAGTGAGCTGGGATCTGCGAGGATGCCAGGCTGGATTTTCCCCTCCAGGATGACTTAGACAGACATCTAGCGGTTAAAACACCCTTCCTCGGTGTCACCAAGTCCTCTCCCTCTAGTGGCAAAGGGAAGACCCCAGGCCCTGCGAGTCCCGCTGCTCTTGGATGCTGCAGAAACCTGTGCACATAGGAGAGGAACGTGGGGACCTCCTGTCCTGCCCACCCCAGGCTCCAGGCTTAGGTAGCAATGAGCATCTCCACCCTGCAATTAGTATTTTGCTCCTTGCTGCTTCAAATCCCAGAAGGAAAAGACCTGTCAAGAAGGGAAGTTTATGGGAAGCAGCTTGGTCCTAGGTATGACCGTGGTGCCGCGCTCCGTGATGGCCTGGGAAGGAGCGGGGAGGCAAGGACTGCTTGGTAGTGGTGCTAAAACCAAGCGGGAATTGAGGCTGGAGACATGGAGTGTGGCTGGGAAGAGGGAAGAGCATCTGGAGGGGAAGCGAGTCCCCGTGTGCGCCCCTCAGTGTCCGCCTCTGCACCCCGAGCCCTGCTGGAGCCGTGGGCTGATCTCGCGCGGGGATCACGCGTGGTGCCGGGGGAAGGAGCCCTGGCAGCCGGGAAGAGGCTGCTCGGGGCTGCAGGAGGGTGACGGGTCCCCGAGTGCCGCTGCCACACGAGGGTGCTGCAGCACCGCGCTGGGAGCGCGGCGCGCGCGGGGACACCGGCCTTGGAGGGGACACCGGCCCCGGCGGGGACACCGGCCCCGGCACCCGCGGGACACCGGCCTTGGAGGGGACACCGGCCCCGGCAGGACACCGGCCCCGGCACCCGCGGGACACCGGCCTTGGAGGGGACA
>JAVCKT010025041.1:22494-38391 GCA_032273925.1 Rhynchotus rufescens | reverse complement strand
AGCACACAAAAGAACCGGCAGCCCCGGAGGCTGCGAGCACGAGGGCAGCAGCACCACGGCCTGAGCGGGCAGGCCCTGAACGTCACCCTCACCGTCCTGCGAGTGCCTTCAGTGGGAAACTCGCCCCCGCCTGAGGCCTCTTCTCCTCACCCTTCCCCGGTGCCTCTCCCCTTAAGAGCAGGCCCCAGAGGGGGATAAACGGGCTTAGCCAGCAAGTTAAAAATAAAAACGCTGTGGACAAGCCGAAAACACATGGAGCAAATTTATCGGGACTTTACTACGAGGGATTATGTGCAGATTAACCTAAATCTACATATGCCACTGCTAACTCTGCCCCTAGACCTTCCACATTAGGATGCACCAGCCTGAGCAGTATTTCTTAAGTCTTCATTAAATCACTGAAAAAAATTGTCTGGGTAGGCAACACTGAACTGCTTGGACACCCAGAAAGGTTCCACAAAGGTAGAGTACTTTGGCAGGTGTGCTTAAACCTGTAGGTAGGACTTTAAATTCTTGTCTTAAAAGAAAAAAAAAAGTAATTTAAAAGTAATTTAAATACTTTACATTACTATAGACAGTGTTTTTTTAATAGAAAGATCCTTAGAACAAGCAAAATGTCTCTAATTTAGCTTAGTATCCATCATAGCATAAATGACAGAACTAACAACCTAGTTCCTAAATTCACCAGTCAAAACCCCTGTATTCTGAACGTGTTCTCATCTTCATTAGAGCTTTACTGAGGGCACTGACAAATTATGACCGTTTTCGCTGCTTTTCAGTGTTTCCCATAGACACTTATTTGTTATCCTACTTTGAACAGACCTTATTAACCTTATTAACCTTATTTAATCAAATCTTGCAGCTCATGGAAGAGTTCCTTCTGCACCAAGGCCCTGGCAGGGCAGGCCGCAGCCTCTCTCCTTTCAGCCCAGCCAAGGCCGTGTGCTCTCCAGCAGCCGCTGCCCCACGGGTGTCCTGAGCTCGCTCACGGGATGGCGGCCTTCGGAATATATTCCACAATCCCTCATGTCTCATTTTGCATAGAGAAGTAAATAGGATACACTAATGCCCAGGGGAAGTCAGAGATACGGTTACAAACACCAGTGCTGTACCTGCAGGTTATTAATCCCATAGTTGAGCTCAAGGGGAAGCAAAAATAAGATACAGTATTGAGGAGTAATCTTCTTTGGTCGGCTTTTGGTCTTCACCGTGAAACACAAGACAATATAACATAGTTTCAATTTAATCCCTTTCTACGTTCGTCACAATTAGAAAAAAAATTACAGGAGGCTTTGCTATTTGAACTATGTACTCAGTTGAGTACAATACTTGTGAGGATAATTAAAGCTACTTCATCTGTAGGCTTATTTTCTTTAAAAAAAAAAAGGCAAAAAAAAGAAAAACGAAGCAGAAAAATCTGCATCTTAGGGATTTCCAGGTGCACCTATTTTACATGAACTACTGAGCCGAAACAGTATGAAAAGCATACTACAGGAAATGTTAGAAGTTATTTTATCTGCAGATCATCTTCTCAAGCTAATTTAAAACAGCTAATGTGCTCCTAGCTTTGTATTCATCAGAGGAATACACAGTGCTACTCTTCTGCATCATAAACAAAACGAATCATTATATAAATCTCTTTATTAAAGCAGGGCCCTGGAGGCTTTAAGAAAAAAAGGGCTCTTAGAAATAATGTACATTTCCAGTTGTATGATTTAGTGTTGTAATCAACATTATAAGCTTCTCTGATAGCATTTGTATTCCCTTCCACTTTAAAATTTGCACAATACATTCAGACTGGAAAAGATGATCACATAGAACATTTTTCCTCCTCTGCAGTGAGGCTTCACTGGGGAATGAACTGCAACAGCTCAGTATTTGCTATTGACAAAATATTTCAAATAAGCCACTATATAATCCAATCCATCTTGAAACAGATATGCCAGCTGGTATGAATTACACAACTCATCACCAAGAATCACAGGCTGGATGCAGAACAAGAACAAGCTCCTGCTTCCAGCGAACGAGGCTACCTCAACACTTAACTCCCTATAACTCACACAATGATGGCTTTTTTTAGCCTTGTGCAGAAATTAAAATTCTCCCAGCTTCCAGTCCTTAAAGCACTGAGAGAAAACTAAACCACTCTGCTGATCTTCGCTTTTGCCAAGTAGGCTGATGTAAGCTGTGCAGGGAGAAAAATACACACTTCACAATTAACGTGCTTGTCTCTCGAGATGCAGGTGTGTTGTCCAGTAATATGAATGCCTCCAGAGTAATTATTTTTTACACCAATCTTAATACACATGGTTCTAATTGCCTACAGGTACTCTGGGCGCAGGGTTGTTTAGAAAGATTTAATACAGGTCACTATGGCAAGGTTGCAGAGAGCAGCCCTGCAGGAAGAACACAGCTGTGTGCATTTCACGAATAAAATAATTATTCTTACAGGGTAAGAAAACTGACAGAGCCCTTGCTAAGAATTGGTCCTGGGCAGCTATCTGTAGAGTAGTTACAGTGCTTTATATGAATCTGAAGTTGTAGCAAGGTTACTTATTCTACAACTACTTGTAGAGCCTTCCTAATGTTTACATAAAATGGGGCAAATCCATTTTTCCAAGTTCCGCAATTTCGGATTCCGAGGAAAGAGGGGAAGGCGAAGATGGCCGCCCGGCTCGGCCTAGCTGCGTCCTCGCGGGGCGGGAGCGCGCTCGCGCCAGGCACCCTTCCCCAGGCCGGCCCCGTGTCCCCTCTCCCGGGCCGGGGTTTCCCTCGTGGCCACGGCGGGCATGGAGCACGTTCCTGGCGCCGGGGCGCCCGGCACCGCCAGGTTTCCTCATCCAGCGGGCCGGAGCGCGACTGTAACACCACCGTTTGCATGGGAGCCTCCAAGGAAAACACAGCTGCACTGGGAAGCGCTTGGATGATTCAGTAGCTCCCACGTTTCCCTCCGAGGGACAGATCCAATTGCTGCTATAAACAGGGGATTTTTCCTCGCCTCCAATAAACTTCAACAGCTCTGGTATCAGAGGCAAGGCGATGCTCAGTCCACACCTCAAGGCTGACATGAGGCAGCCCTGCATTTCTGGGAGCTTTTGAAGCTTTTGAAGAAGTCCTCTTGTTATCAAATACCTCGCAGCATTTTCTGTCAGCCTCCAGTCCCAATCCCAGATTACCCAACTACATCCTGCCCACCCAATAAACTGGAACTGTGGCAGGTTACTTAACCACACGTACCTGCTTCCTGCACTGGTGCCGTTACAGACCTGCCTCTCACCTCGAGGGCGGCGGCGTGTTGGTGACAAGCGATTTTTGGTGTCCGCTGAGAGTCTTTTATGAAGGAAATGTTGTGAAAACATGTAAAACAAAAACACGTGGTCTAAAAATAAACCTGTTCAGTCATGCTTGCTGCCTGGTGTACATGAGGAGTACAAGAAGTGTTTACTAACCAGACTTGCAGATGACCTCGCAGGCTTTACCTGCTGTGTGTACGCCTTGATAAGTATGTGTTTGCTTAAACAACAGCAATCTTGCCACTTAAATGTGAAAGGCAGGTGAGATTTCTTCCAGAACAAGGAGGTTACTAATCAGAGCACAGAACAGCAACTTCAAAAAGATAAGCAGAAACTTTTAATCCAGAAATAAAGGTAGTTTGGCCCAGTTTCCCCAGACAACCATACATGCAACCATACAAGAAAAACAAAACAAAAGCAAGGTATTTCTCAAGCCACATAAATACTCTAAGTTCAAAACATTCACAACAAAATTTGGGCTTCAATCCATTCTGAATAAAATATGAAAACGTCCCGCAGGACTTCAACTTTTCTCCTCTTTGCTATGTAGGTACTATCCGTACAGATGTAATTAGTGACCATCCCATCAATTAAATCTTAAATAGAAGCATCAGATGCTGTACAAGTCTACTGAAGTGGAAAGTCCTTTACCAGTGAAGGGCAGTGAGCCAGAAGCCACCTTCACCAACTCAGGCCGTTCAAGCCTGTGACCCTTGGGCCCCAGGAAAGCACAGGAACCCGGCAGAGCCCTCGCACGGTGGCAGCGCCCTGAACGGCTCGTGAAGACGTGTCCGCTCCCAGCGGCACCTCAGCAGGTGACACCGGCACCTTGCTCAACGGACACCGGGGGAAACCTCCCCTTTCTGTCTGCGGTATCGCACATATGAGCTTCTGGAAAGAACGGCACGTGTAATTACTCACAAGAAAACTAAACCTTAGTTTTCAACTTGCAGCTTGACCCACGTGCTCGGCAGCCTATCCATGATGCTACCGTCCGTGCTTGTACGTTCTCCTACTATCATCCATTACAGCAGGTTTGGCCTGGAAGCTCGCCTCTCAAACCAGTCCCACCCCAGTTAACTACATGCTCAATGACTCTCAGGACTTCAGTATAGCCAGATTATTATAGGGGATCATCACAGGAGTACAGGGAAGCTTCCCAAATACAAGGCACAACATCTGGAGAGAGACATTGTTTTGATTCTCCTCTTACATCTATTTTGATAAGTTATTCACTGCTGAAATACTGTTCTGGCTTAATTAATTTAATTAAATCACTGCAATGAGCAGTTGTAAGTGCCTGAAGACATCTGTATACGATCTGCAGCACTAGCTGAGGGATATTCTGTTTTGAGGAAAAAAGTGCCCTCCAACAATGTGCAAAACAGTTCCACTGTGTTCATCTCCCCAATGGCATGGCCTCTCCTTTAAATCTAAGCCTTTACATGTCCAAATTAGTCCACTGTTAATTTAGTCCTTGAGCAGCTCCAACTTGCAACCTACTCTCCTTTACATGTCTCTCCCACAGTAACTCTGGAAAGGCTGCGTTAGGCACCATTCACCCCAAACTTCTGAAAACAAATGTCATGCTTCATGAAGCACACTTGTCACTTGGTGTGTTTTTTTTCTTTCAACATAAATCACAAATCAAGGGCATAACTTTTTTTTTTCCAGTTTTAGATAAATATTGGAACAGTCATTAAGAAGTTATGATAATCAACTGGACAGAGAAGGTGAGTATTTTTAACGATACACAAGAACTATCAACAGACCTACAGGACGGCTGAGAAACCTGGTCTTCTTGAATGACCCCAGTGAGTGGATGGGTGAATTTAAGCCTGAGCAGAACACGCTAGAGTGGGTTCACATTGCCACAAACGCCCCCACATCCAGCTGGTGTTTAGCTAACAGAGTACAACAACAAGGTTTTCCATGAGCCCCAAGGCCAGCTGCAAAGCTGGGCTCGTGCCTGCCAGCTTGTTGTTGGGAAAGCACAGGATGTTCTGCCACAGAGCTCGTCTGCATCAGATGTTCATGCATAGTTTTCTTTTATTGCTCATCTCTAAAGCCAGAGATATCATTAACATTTGGATTATACCAAATAATTTCCCCTTTTCAGTGAGGACAATGATAACACCTTGCAAAGCCAAATACCAAGGAAGCAGGCGTTCCCTTTCCAGAGAAAGGAGGAGTTCTCCAAACCAGGCTCTGAGGCCCTGTGCCCAGAATTTGCATCCTGCATTCAGCTGTGCCCAGTTCATGCGTATCCAGCAAACCTGAGGCGCTGCCTCGATGCCAGCATCACAAGACACAAGCAAAGGCTTAGCGCCCTTGTCAGGCAGCAAGGAGAATGTCTGAAATTTCTGAAGAATTGCAACAATCTCTTCTCTAGGCTTTCTATGGCACCAGAGCTCCTTCCTGAATTTCGGCTCATCGGCTGTCCCAAGCTGACTGCACTGCAATACACCATTTCCAAAGGGAAAGCAATGCTGACTCTGCACTCACATAGGAGGAAGTCTGAAAAAAATCACGTAACCTCCGTAGTTCTATAATATTAATCGGAACTGATAGATTTCCTCAACGTTCCCATGCAGCAACAGTAGAAAGCAAACTCATTTTCATGCAGAGAATACAGTATTGGCAAAAGCACGTCCTCACATGCCTAGTGAACTCAATTAAGTGGGTGAGTTTGCTGAAAAGGTTACACTTGACCTCTTCCAAAGCAATAAAACTGCAGTTAGGGTTTGTCATGACTGGGGTAACAGTGTTTGCTTGGCTGTGATATGCACTCTTTCCTGCTGTAATTACTTACTTATTTGCCCATTTCTTTCCACAAAGGATTAAAATAAAAATTTTATATCAAAAAAAAAAAAAAAAAGAAAAGAAAAAAAAATTGAATGAATGAAAATCCAAGAAGTTAAAAGCCTTATACTCCCTATCTTCTAGGCCAACTTGATGCTTTATTTCTTCTTGTACTGAATCACTTCTGTTTATTTAGTTCCAAAGGCTATTGAATGGGATGAGATTTTTCTTTCAGATACCTGAGCTACACAATTTTCTGGAAATAGAATCACAGTAAAATCATACAAAAACCAAATGCACTCCTAAAAGATTGGGGGGGGGGAGGTGGGCTTGGAGGGAGAAGAATACTTCTGAGTACACAGAACCACAGCATCACAGAATGGCTGAGGTTGGAAGGGGTCTCTAGAGATCATCTAGTGCAGTCCCTCTACACAAGCAGGGTCACCTCGAGCATCTGGATGTGGGGCTGACTGGCTTGCAGTTCCCTGGCTCTCTTTCTTGTCCTTTTTGAGGACTAGTGACATGGGCTTTCTTCCAGCCTCAGGCACCTCTCCTGTTCTCCATGAGCTTTCAAAGACGATAAGGAGTGGACTAGCAATAACATTTGCCAGCTCCCTCCACATTCATCCACACACATGAGGGTGTTCCTCATCAGGACCACCAATATCCATTCAGGGGTGACAAGTTTGTCTAAACGATCACTAACCTGATCTTCCTCGACCAAGGGAACGTCTTCCTTTCTCCAGATCTTCTACCTGGTCTCCAGGGTCTTGGATTTCCAGAGAGCTGGTCTTAGCAGTAAAGACTGCAGCAAAGGAGGCATTCAGCAACTCTGCCTTCTCTCTGCAGCCTTCTTCACTAGGGTCCAGCCCCATGTGGGCCAGTGGGCCCCCATTTTCCCTAGTCTTCCATTTCCTATTGATGTATTTGATGAAGTCCTTCTTGTTGTCCTTGGCAGATTTAACTCCAAAAGGTCCGTGGCCTTCCTTGCCACATTCCTGCATACTCCGGCAGCGTCCCTCCAGTCCTCCCAATTGGCCCATCCCTTCTTCCACATTCTGTGTACTTCCCTTTCCTCTTTGAGCTTTGCCAGGAGCTGCTTGCATGCACGTCTCCTCTCCCCTTTACTTCATTTCATACTCATAGGGATTCTTGGGCTAAACTGAACTTGGGCTTGAAGGAAGTGATGCTCAAGCATTAACCAGCTCTCTTGGATAGCCCTTCCTCCTAGGACACTAATCCATGGGATTCCTCCAAGTAGGTCCCTAAAGAGCCCAAAGTTTGCGTGACCTCCACCATCAGGTGCTCACAGTAGCCAACGCTGCTCCCAACCTTCACATCTCCCAACAGTCCTTCTTTGTCTATTGGTAAAACACCTCCCTCCTCTCCAGTAGTTTTCATTGACCTTTATTAGCTTACAGCACGAGAACCTGCAGTTCGGCTGACTTGCTAGCCTGTATTCCTGGTATGAGGCAAATCACCCATCACTAAGTACACACTCAATAACATTCCAGCCAAAACCAAAATGCATTTCTTTAATTTAAATCACTGCACGAACTACCTGGGAAGAAGCACTTGCCACATTTGTAAAACACTATTTGCAAAACGTGTGCCAGAGAGCAGAGCAGGAAGCCGGCAGAGGAGCTGCAGCCCTGCCAGTTGCCACCAGCACCACGGCAGTCACGTGCAACCTCAGTGGAGGGGCTACAGTGTCCCTTCCCACCCGGGGTACTTCGAAGCACTGAGACTTTGCTATAATTTGGAAAATGAATACGCAACATTTTTAGTACCAAGATAAACAACAAATGTACCTATTAAAAAAAAAAAAGCAAAACTCAAAAATCGCCCATCAAAGGTTTGAAAGGTTGCCTTGAGCTACAGTTTGCAAAATGAACCACCCACATCAAGTCGTAGCTTTGAACTGGGCTACAGCCGAGAGGAAGCCTTGCTGCTGGAAAAGCCATCAGGGAATTGCCTCTCTGTGGCGCTGCATCCTCGTGGCGCGTGCTTCCCTAGTAAACATAGGACTAACTGCTCGCTGTAGATCCCATTGCCGCCGAACACGGGGCTGAGATGCCCGCGGCTCCTTTCCAGGCGGCAAATCACAGAGCGATCGGCGCGGCGGCGCCAAACAAGGCCTGATGCCTTTATCGACTGTATCGCCGTCTCATGCAAAACCCCGTGTTCAGTCAATAGCTCTCCTTGGAGGGGAGCCGCTAACTCCCTGCTCCTGTCACTGCTCCTTATCTAATTACAGGCGGGCTCCAGCGAGAGCAGCCCCAGCTCCTCAGCGCAGCCGATCTGCCCGGCAGCTTCCAGCGGAACGGAGCCGCGCGCACGAGCTCTGCAGCCGCCGGCGCCGCCTCCTTCCGAAAGCTGCCCCCTCTTCCCTTCGGAAAGCTGCCCCATCTTCCCTTCCGAAAGCTGGCCCGCTCTTCCCCTCCAGCAAGCCCCATTTCTGTGTTAGAGACACCCCACTGCAAAGCCGCCCCCCCAGCGACAACGAGGAGGGCAAATCGGTTTCGGGAGGTCCGGAAAGGTGCTCCATGGGGGCACATAAAGGAGATACACAGCTAGTTTTGGAAAGCTACAAGGGGCAAAGCAGTGAAGCGCCCGTTTCATTCTGCTTTTTAACGGCTACAGTGGCATGGGTAAAGCTTGGGGACAGAACTGCCCTGTATACAGTGACACATCCTTACCTGACTCCAAGACCAAGGAAGCATGTGTCAAACTGCACTGTGTGAATTAAAAGGAGGTTGAGATTAAAACGTGGAAAAAGTGCTTTTGGACTAAAGTTTGGCAACCTGACATCCCTCTCTCCTTGCGCCGTCAACCTGCTGCGCTGCTTTAGGACCAAGTCTGCTTTCAGAATCAACCAAGAAATAAAGAAGTAAACCACCGGGGCCGGAGCGGGTGCCGCCAGGCAGCGAGTGGGTCAAGGCAGCCTTTGCCGGCTCTGCGCCCCGGGAAGCCCTTCCCTCCGCTCGGCACATCCCGCAGCAGCTCCTCTCGAGGGGCCGCACGTGCCTTGCACACAGCCAGCTCTCTGGGTCACTAAAACATCTCTGACATCAAGGGGAAAGACCAAAGCAGGAGTGGCAGCGCTGGGGAGCCACAAAGACGCAGGTACCCTGGAGCAGCAGGGGAAAACATTTCCCCCAACACAGAACTGCGGCGCTTGAGCGCAGTCTAAGGCGAAGCCCATTTTGCTGCATAATGTACAGACTGTTTTCTAGAATGCTACTAAAACATTAAAATCTCTTTAAGCCCCCCTGCTACACTAGTTAGCGTCTAAGATAGTACTGGGTAATTTAAAATAATCGGAGGAAAGAGGTTATTTTTGGCCAGTTTAAAGACGCATATGTAGGACATGCACAAGTCCTTCTCATCCTCCTTCCAAGCGCTGACACTATCAAAATAATACCGAAATATATCCTTCTTCTTCTTTTTTTTTTTTTTTGTAAAATAATTGCAAGATCCACCATTTACAAAGTGTACTTATAATACTGTATGATAAAGAGCAATCTTCCACAAAAGCCTAAAACAGATATGGGCTAAAAAAAGCTGAAGGGTTCAGATGAAAAGCAAAATGCATTAAAAACGAACTAAAAACTACATTAAAATAGTTAACAAAGTTTTTTTGTTGTTGTTTTAATCAAACTCTTTCTTTAAATTATTTTCAGAGATTCCAGCTTACTTGCAAACTGGAGATACTAATAAAGCCAAACTTGCTGCAACTTCTTTTCCCCGTGTTGCCATCAAAGCCTCTTTACATGAGGCAAAAATCCCAAACAAAAACTATTGGAGAGCTTAGGTGACCTATGTTTAAAGGCTTCTGTTTTTGACGACACACATTCCTCAGTGGTCAGAAGCAATAAAGATGTTGAGGGTTTAGAGGGCTAATTCTCTTAACCTGTGACTTCCAGCCATCCCTCCCCAGCCTCTGTCCCATGCCCAACCACGGGAAGCCTCTCGGAAGGGGGTATTTGACACCCCTATCTAATAGCACGGTGGCCCAACAGAGGCAGAGCTCCATTTCCACCCCTGGCTAAGGCACAAATCAAACCCTCGCCGAGTACAAAACAACAGGGAGTCCGAAATGCTCCACTCAGGAATGTTCTGGTCTCTCCGCTACCTGCTCCCAAGGCCACTTTTCTCACAGGCCCGGCGGATCTGGAGCTTCCTGGGCACATTTTGGGCCCTCAGCTCTTCCTGGCCAAATGACTGATTTATTAGCTACAACACACAGGGGGACTTCAGATCAAAACAGGGTCACAAGAATTTTGGAGGGACTATTATACCCCACTGCCATGCTTCCATTGCCACATGTAAGTATTCCTTTTACTGAGCTATATATACATCCCTTTTTATTCCTGAAAACATACATTAAAGGCTAGTGCAACACTTTGAGATTTGGCTAAGAACTTGCGTTGCCCTTAGAAAATTGAGATCTAAAGGGTCACCTATAATTTGGAACCACACTCCTGAGTAAGGATGGACAGGGGGTTCTTATTTTATAAACAGCTGTCGAGATTGGCCACAATTACAAGACAAAGGAGGATACATGGACATTCGGGAACATTTCCCCTCACTTTGTCTCTCAGTGGGTTTTCTTGTCTATATATAGGAAGATTTAAAAAATTCTGTGACCTATAAAAGCTGGCAAGTAAAGTCAGGGCAAGTGCATTATTAAAGTTAACTTAAAAAAAATCTTTCCGTGACTATTCAGGCTTGTATGAACATAAAAAAAAATCTTGGAGCTTTGCTCCCTTGTCTAATAGTTAAAAAAACAAATCTATTTTTACTATATATGCAAAGGTTGGCCACCTGTCCCTCTCGTTCCGTCTCAGAGATCTTTTTCTGATAAGCCTCTATTTTCAATTTTGAAGAGAACTGTGGGAAGAAAACCTTCCTCCTGCTGAGCCATTCACCTGCAGCAGGATTTCCAGCCGTATTGAAATGATGCCTCCTAATATATCAAACAGGTTACAGCGGAAGCCTTTTAGGGACGGAGGAGATCTTGGGCTGTTAACACAATTGATGAGCATAATGCTACTTAAAAGAAATACGCCTTAAAAAGGGATTTTGTTATTTTCCAAGGCATATAAGGCAATTCATACAGATTCTCTTTGAAGTCAGCTGTGTACCTGCCAAGGAAAGTCATTCCCGTTCCAAGCAGCCATCCTGATGATCCGCGGTTCTTCCTAACCCCAGCCTCCCTGGGCAATCCGCACACACGACAAACAAGCAAATAAAACTGGTAACCAGTAATCCTTTATTTTTAAAGCTACTGCTTCCATGAGAAAGCAATAGCCTCTACTAGTTATTATTTCTAAATAAAGGGCTTGCCTGAGTCCCCTCTAATGAATGTGTTAACTTTAAATTAATGTTTTAAAGGATTTCAAGATCCAAGACAAGCCTTGAGATGAAGAGTAACTCAGCTGAGCTTACAAACCTGAGACGATCCTCTGAGAGCTAGGAACTCATTTCTAGAAAGGACACTGTGCTGGCTGGATGGAGATGGACATGAAAGGTCTCAAGTGCTCTGCTTATTTTAAAAATTTCCAATTGAATTTTCAATTTGATTTTTAAAAATGCATTAAAAGAATGCAACAGATCAGTTTGTTTAAGACAGAATAGACCATGTATTCTGACTCCTGAAGGCCAAGAACATGTTCCAGAATAGAGTTCAGACTGTATTTCCAAATAATTGATGTAAAATTTGAAAAGACAGAATTTTTTTCTGCCAGTTGAAAAGAAAAATATATTAAGTCCTATATCAATTTTGGAAACCTTACAGAAGACCTTCATAATATTTATTTTCCTTTTTTTTTTTAATATATAAGCACTGCTTCTACTATGAAGAGAAATACATCTACAGTAACAACTTTCAGATAGCAATTACACATTTCTTAGTAAATCTACCACCTAAAGCCCTGCTAGACTGTTGAGTTACTCCAGCACAATGCTCATGTCAAGCACCCAAGAAAGGCAATTGCAAGACTCGGTCGTTATTTACAGTTGTTTTAAAAATACAGCCATTAAGGTAGGCCCAATGCTCAGGAAAATTCCCCGAGTAATCACAGAGACCAATTTGTTTGCCGCTTTCGCAGTGAGTTTCGAGGCTTTTATTTATTGTGCAAACGTATTTGTAGTGTAAATGAAGTCTCGCTTGTCAATGTAGGAGAAATTGATCTTTAAGGAATACTGCCAATCAGAGACGTGATCTTTCACCCCAAAATGCATCAAGACCATTAAGCCTGAGCAAACAAACGCTTGGAATAATTTGGTAATAACAGGGCTTTCTGTTCTCTTTCTCAAAAACTGCTTTTTTTCTCTCTCTCTGCACCATCCCATCCCTGGGTGCATGGGAATAAGGCTGGGGTTTAATTGAGGAGAGAGCCTGCACACTATTACGGTTCTGCAAAGGGGTCACCCCTGGTCGCCCCACGTCCGTGGCCTTTCCCGCCAACCTTGGGAGAAGCCCCTCGACGAGGCAGCCCAGGAGCTGCGGGGGCGGCTCGGCCGGCGCCGCCGCTTGACTCCGTCTCCTCACCTGCCACCTCCAACACGTCCGTGTCCGGGGCTCCTCAAGCCCAGGCGCCCTCCTCATTAACGCTAATTAATTATTTGCCTTGCAAACGTCGATCTGCGGGGAAGGAAGGCACAGACCCTGCTCCGCCGCGCGCACCGGGCAGGGCAGGGCGTCCCCGAGGAGCGGCGGGCGCCCTGCCTGCGGTTTCCCCTCGGAACGGCCAAGCATCTATTTTTAATGAGCACGCTGCTAAATCAATTAGCTGGTGGCTTCAAAGAGGACATTACTAATGGCGTTTATTTGGTGTTTTTATGAGACTTATCAAAAGCAGCCTCCCGCGTTAAGCACACGCGCTGGGATTCTCCGGGAGGCTGGAGAGGCACTGCTTTGAAGTAAGAAATATAAAAACCTCTGCATTACAGACTTCCACCAACTGGAAAAAAAAAGACACTATACACGGAAAAAGAAAAAAAATACACTCAAGGAAAACAGAATTTCCGAAAGAACAGAAAAAGAGAAGGTAAGTGTCTGATGCAATTCTCTAATGCCATCAGCTGGGAGACAGCCAACTTCATGTGTCATATTATTGTATTTCCACCGCAGCGGGCAATTCTTCCCAAAATGCCATTTGTTACAGCATTTTCCTTGCACTTGGAAACTAATAAGACTCGAATCATGACCCCTAATTGCAGAGAGTCCTCTAAGCTCACTAATACAACACTATTTAGGAGGAGGGAACACCAGAAATTGAAGAATCACAAAAAGAAAACAAACACCCTTCCGCCCAGAGCAGTGTCATTAGATGAGGATCAAGTGCTGCAGTAGGCAGTAGAAATTGAGGCAGCGAGGAAATGAATTTCAGTTGGAGAGCTGTTCTATCCGAAAGGTGCAGGTGACACCGCCTTTATCATGCCTGAAAGAAGCTGCACTGGACTCACTATTGGCCTTCTCAGGCAACACTGCCAGCAAACCTGGGTGCTACCAGCAACAGGCGGCGTTCAGGTCTCACTGCAGCAGCTCCCGTGGCTCCACAGGCTCCCTCCAGCACACGCTGTGGGCAGCAGTAGCAGCAGATCTCCCTGCAGATAGGAGCTTCACCGAGATCCAGGGCGTACAACAGAACAGGTACCAGTTACAGAACTAAAATGTTAATTGGGATAACTAAAACTATCCTTACCTAGAAATAGGGATTTGTTTTGAAACATTCCAGAGAAGAAAAAATATATGATTTTAGAAAATTAACATATATGTGGCCTTCATAGCAATCTGTACATACTATGATCGTGTAAATATGTATTGTACAAAGTACACATAACCTCTAAACACAATAAGTCCTTATAGCTGCAGTTGGCATGGGAGCTACCCAAGCAGCACCACAACCGTTTTCACATAATTAACACTTAGCCTGAAAAACGCTCACGTTACCACTTCTTAATTGCAAGGATTCTGTAGACCACTTTTCCGATGGAAATTTGTACATCTGAGAGAAAACACCCGCATTCCCTCAGCGTGTTCACACATTTGTGTTTGCAGAGACATGGTTTTGGTGAGCCGTCGAGCACGGCTTCTTTTTTATTTTAATCCATTGCAAGCAGGGTCTTGCAAAAGAACATGGCCACGGGGAGAGCAGCTGCCTGCGCTGCCTCTCCTTGCCTTACAGCACAGGCAGCAGCTGCCCGCTTTGCTCTCTCCCAAGGTTGCTTCCCAAGAAACACGACCAGAGGAAGGTCTCCACAGGACGCGTATTCGAGGCAAGAAGTTTGAAATAAGTGTCCGTGTACTGGCAAAACATTACTTGAGCTTTCAAGAAAATAAACCAAAAAACGTCCTTTTAAAGATCCACTCAATCCCAAGCTTCTGTCTGGCGAGACGCGAGGAGAACACAGTCGACTGGAGACAAGCAGCCCGTGTCACATTCCCAGTATTTTGCACCGTACGTCTAACACTTATGCCCACATCTCCGGCACTCCTTTGCTCTCTGTTTTTTTCTGTAACCTCAGTCTCATAACTTCCACGGGCAATAGAAAATGAGAGCAGTTAGCACTCTCAGATGCATGACTAGACATGTTTCTTAATACACTCTATTAAGGTGAAAGAAGCTTCATCTCCGATTTTAGAGAGGCAAGCCAAAGCCTTCTGCAAAATGATCTCTATCTATTAGCAGATACTATTCCAGGAGAAGTACACATGTACACACAGTGTATGCATCTATGCAGCATAAAGTAAGTACAGATTTTAGTTTTCTGAAGAACTTAAAGAGTTCCATTGAGTCTACATGAGCACTACTGATAGATTTACTTCAGGTTAAAACCCTAAGGTTAAAACAAAGTCCAGTAACAGTTTGATCTTTGGTCAGCTGTCTGGGTAGCACACAGAAGAAATTCCAGCCCAGCCTGTTTACAACCAGCTATGTATACACTTTAACTGGATTTTTAGCTTTAAAATTTGGTACTCGTCTCTAGTGGTTCAAGTTCTGTAGAAGAGCTCTCATTTTCAGGGAAAGAATGTCACACGAAAACACAGCCCCTTGAAGCTTAATTCCCAGTTAGGTACCACTGACTTCTAGCAAGAGTCAATACGTTTCCCAGGGCTAATTTCTGCGGGTCGAGGAATACCCAATACAGTGTATGTCAGTGTCTGAGGCAGGGCACTCTGGCCTTGTTATTCAGACATCATATATGTAACCAGCCCTGACAACTGCTGATTATATCTTTTTTAAAGTGCTGCTGCCTTTTTTTGTTTGCCACTTATCCTCTGGTATATATGCCAATGCAGACAATGTCCCGTCACCCTAATTGTCACTCAGCTGTCTGTCAGCGACGGGAAGAAAAGGGTGACAGCCTTGACGTCTCACCAATCATCCCCCTGGAAAATTGATACCGTCCTCCCCAGCAAACAACAGCAGCGAATCGACCCGCGCTGCCGGCGCATCCCTGAGCCAGCAGCTTCCAGGAAGGGCAGGAGCGGCGTTCCCGGGCCGCCTCGCTCGGCGCTGGGGCACGGCCCCGCTCAAGGCCTCCCTTCCACACCTGGCACTTTCCAGGCCCTGCAAACTTCAAGCAAACAAAGCTGCCTGGGGGCTTTGCAAAGTCTTCTATTTTCATGTAAAATACCTTACAGCCCCTCTCCCCCCACTTGGGATATGCACTCCAGCACACAGTAAGTTTGGCAGATTTATTTTCTTGATTAGTGTTTACCTGCGGTGATTTAGTTTCTTTATTAAAGGAAATAAATAGCATGTATCTTTGTATCGCATATCCTTTGTAG
>JAVCKT010025041.1:0-22484 GCA_032273925.1 Rhynchotus rufescens | reverse complement strand
ATTTAAAATGAAGTACAATGTATTTACATATCGAAAACACTGTCTGGCAAACAGAACAGTTTGTTAAACACAAAGTCCACATCTGTTTATACATCACCCAGTAACCTAAAACCATACACAATTAGTCTGGTGATAGACTGTAGAACAGGACTGAAGAAGTCCTGTAGTCTGCCCCACGTCTCCCTGCGCGGTAAGCAAACAGGTTATTCACAACACGTGGGACACTAGTCTTCCCAGGGACAAAATTCCTCATCGCCAGAGGGAGATAAGGGTAGGAAAAAAAGGAAAGATAAAGGAAGATAAGGAGGTTTGCATCAGGACTCGCAGAAATTGCAGCTCTGCAATGCTCCTGGTCCTTCAGTGCTTCACTCCCGCTACCTGTCACGAGGTGCTAAGTCAGCAGCTGCTCGCAGCTCATTCATAAACATCTCTTCTCTACACGAGTCTCCTCACAATCAATTGGGACTATTACTGACCCAAATCTCCTCCGTGGATGGCAGGGTCCCTTGGTGCTATCTGCAGTCTTTGAAGTCCACGTCTTTTTAACGTACATGGTAACTCCTACAGATGACCTTCACCTGAGAGAAGACCACACTAACGTCTTGATTGTCCTTCAGTGGATAAATGAGTTCATCCGGGAGCTGAGAAAGGCAGGAAGCCCCGAGCCTTAGCGTCTGTAATGCCAAGGACCCATTTCCTATTCCGCAGCCTGCCTCTTGCTTGCAAACTCCTAACTTCCCATCTGAGCACCCCAAGGATCCTGTGACGGTGGCTTTTCCTGGTGCCCAAGAACTCTTATCCCACAGCCTTGTGCGGTCAGATTCTGAGCACCACCAGCATCAGATGGTGGCAGAAGGAGCTGCCACAGACGCCTCAGCCATCGCTCTTTGCCACTTCTCTTCCCCCTTTTTTCCCCTATTCTCCTTCCGCACCCTAAAGCCGAAGGCACCCACTGACATCCCATGCACAGGATCAAACACGCTGCCAGCTGCCAAGGCCCAAGGCCAGCAGCTCCCCACACTAGGGGCTCGGGCAGCAGCAGCAGGGGAGCCCAGTGGGGTCTCCACACGCTTCCCAGAAGCCAAGCACTGAGGGAAGGAAGGCCCTGCTGCCCTGGGCAGGGCGCTCGCCCGGAGCTGCTCCTCCCTCTGGGTCAGCCAGGGAGAGCTTTCCCTTTGTGCTCCCTCTTGGCTTCTCTCCATTCCTGTCCTCTCCAGGGTAACTCCATGGACAGCACAGGCCATCACAGACCCGCTGAGCTCAATCCCCTTTGCGCAGCAGCGCCAGCAGCCACCCAGGGCACTAGAAATGGGAGCTGGCGGTGACGAGGATGGAAGCAAGGCAAACGGCTCGCCTGGAATTGTCACGCCATCATCGTGGCCACAGCACTGAGTCTCCTCGTAAAGTTCTGCTTTGAAACCACAGCAATCATCTCCTCTACGAGATAAGAGATCTTCATTATTACTTGCACTGCTAAGAGCCTCCATGGCCATTTAAACTTGGGAATGTTAAATTCTACACAAATATACAGAAAAGGCTGCTGCTTTTACCCCACTGCACTTTCTGGCCTCCTGATGAAGCCTATCAGCATAAACAGCTGTGCTTTTAAATTAGTTAGGGGTCCAGACACGACTGGTGTAACGTGTAAACCATTACGGAGTTCGCTGTCCCCTTCACTTTGCTAAATGGACACAATCAATACCTTAATGGGAATGTTTGGAAGCATCCACGGACGGACCAAATTGGCACATTACAACACTTTTTCCGGCCTGTGCATTAAGTTCATTAACTTTTCTCATTTGAATTACAAATTTCATTTCTCTGATCAAGATGAAGACATGCCTCTCATTTACAAGCACCGATTTTTGCTGCGTTAATGTTTTACAGCGAACGATAAAGTTAATGCAGCGGAGAGACATCATGTCACCCCCATTGGTAGACAATTATAGATAGGGTTCCAAGTTCCAATAATCCTGATGGGAGGCACCCAGGAATTTCCATAAAAGAATGACAAAAATATCAAACAAAGAGGCCAAAAGGCTAATCAGCACTCTTAGAAACATATTCGCACTTGTCTAAACTAGAGCAGAGCTTACAAAATCAAAACGTGTTATATCATTTTATTTAATGAGCAAACACAGCCCCATTTTCTGTACTATTGGTCATTAAATTGCTAATTAAAACCTTTTAGAAAGGTTTAAACTCTCAAGGAAACACTTCTCTAATTTGATGGTATTGTACTTAACACTTTGGAAGAGAATTGTCTCTTACCAAGACTTTCTTCTAACCTCATGAGTTCAAATAAATACACAAGTAAACTCTAAGCTACACCACATCTCCATCATGAAGGTTTCAAACAGTTCCTCCAGAATGTGTTAACATAGTGCAATTTAGAAACAAAATATTCAAAACTTGTTGAGTTTTTTTCCATCTTGAATTCTCTTACATTTTAAATATGCCTGCACTAGCTCTATGCATGGGACTGTTTATAAATTCGGGAGTTATTAAAGAGGAGATACCAAAATCTGATACAGTTTGTCAGTCAAATATAAATAACAGGTGATATCCAGGCACTTCACTTCAAAATACTCTTACCTTTCCAATCTGCCTTCAGAAGCAGCAAACACAAAATGTACTTAAACCCCAGCACTCATTTTTCACTACAGTAACCACCCCTGGTGAAACCCATGCCAGAGCAGGATGATGTTGAGCTATGCCAAACTCACAGCAGCTCAAAGAAGGTCTCCTCAGAAACCTCCAGTATTGGTACTCTCTGCCCACAAGGCAGATTACACAGTTCTTTCACACTGCACTGCTGAGAGCAGCCCCAGCAGTCACTTGGTCCAGTCAGCCCACAGCTGGCTTGGCTACAGCACAGAACAGGAAAAACGGCTGTATGTTGCCTATAGGCTATATGTTGCCTATAGGCTTCCATGCCAACTCTAGGGAGATGGGCAGCGCTGTGTAATTCCCACTGCAGTCACATTAACCTATCAAAAAGGGATCGGACAGATCAGAGTTAGCAGCACAGATTCACACCTAGTCTGTTCTCTGCATTGTTTAACACCAGAGCCCTTGACACAGTGAGGAGGCTGCTGAAGTTCCAGCCAAGCTGCCTCTCACTCACTGCTCTTTGCTGCCTAGGGCATCCCAACAGCGGATGTGGAGCCCCTTTCCCCAAACATTAATGGAGAAGGAGCTGCCGGTGCCTGCCCCTGCGGTTAGCACTGCAACGTTCAGTCAGCCTGTGGCAAGGGCAGCTGGAAAGGAGGCCCCTTTCTCACTCCTGTCCTGTCTGGACCAACAGGAGTCACCACCACGTCCCGCGTGGAGCAGCATCGAGGAAGGCTACTTCGCTCAGAAATATCACACTCCACTGCTCTCTCGCCCTCTCTTCCATAATCAAGGGTACTAATTTTGAATTTAATTTTAATTTCTAAGTAGCTAGACTGGCCCTATTTAAATTCAAAGCGAGAAGTATTTAAGATCATCTCCTATTGTGACTAATAAACTTTGGCTCCCTTAACACGGATGCTTGGGGGGAGAGAGACAGAGAGAGAGACGCAAATGTCAGTGGAAATTAATGTGCATGGGACTCACACTGCTCAAAATCAGAATTTCAGCAGGGACAAATGACCTTTGTTAATTGATTATAGATTTTTTTTTAATATATGGTATTATAAAATGCACAGCTTAGGGCATTATACGGCAATATAAGTCATTCTTTTATTTCACTTTCTGTATTATTTTTAAGTTGGTGGCTTAATATGTGACAGAAATACTCAGCCTGAGACCTCAGCTGGCTTTATTATGTTTTCTGACTAGTGGGAATGGTCAATTCTCACTCATATAATATTCATGGGTGTTTGATTTTTAATGGGGAGCTGCATTTGCAGGCTCTTTATGCACATTCTTCATTCCCAGAGCATGTCTGAAGACAGAGAAAATGCCTGGATGCCTTGAAAACAATTTAAGATGAAGCTAATACCCATAACCCGAATGAATGGAAAGTGGAGGTCAAGGACTGAAAGGATATTCATGAAGAGTTTGAGTAGCTAGTACCTGTATCATTAGCCGATGCTCTCCCATTCGTATATGGTTGTGTATATGCACTGCAGGAACACTACTCGAGTGGGCTGCTTACCTTTCAAATTGAAGAATACAAGGCACCTGACAGACATCTGCACCAAGGTTACAACTAGCAAGACACAGGACAGTATTTCCACTCTGCCTCTGTAAACTTTCCTCTAATATCAACTTCTTTCCATTAAAAATGAGTGAAACCTATCACCATCATAAAATGATGTCAAATTAATACAGCTATTATTGTAAGTACTTACAGGTAGACTGCATACGAAGTTTTCAATTGACCAGAAAATCATTCAAATTTTTCATGGAAAACCTTGCCAGGCATTTTTTTTTTTTTCAACAGGATTTAGAAAAGATCTAATGCTCAAGAAAAAAAACTACATGAACTGGCCAAGGGAATTATATTTATGTTCTCTAGAATCCATTTTAAGAGAAGCTTAACTTGACTGACTGAAGCAGTGTATGCAGATGGATACAAGAATATGCTTCATTATTCTCAAAACACTGTATCTCTTAAAAAGGAAAAAAAAAAGACACAACAGTAGAAACAACACTCATTTCCAATTGCTTGCTAGATATTCTTAGATTTCTTTTCAGGTTTCCAGCAAAGCAAAGTATTTCTGATTCCCATTTTATTGTCCCCTATTCTGAGGAGTGAAGTAGTGATTAGATTTACAAAGCAAAGCATACAGCCCACGTGAGCCTTCAGAACAGGTTGCAGTGCCAGATCTGGGAGAGAACCCAGAAACCTTCTTGCACTGAGCTTATCCTGGAGACATGAGAGGAAAATGTTGACTCTTAAAATATTCCGAAATCATCAGACATTTGTGACGTGTCAGTTGAGATCAAGGGGAGATAAACTATGAATTTTCCTTATAAGACTGCATTCATGCACTTAGCATATTTAGTAAATTAACTTCAATAACATTCCCTGTCAATTGTGTGTCTAATAAGTTGTTTTACACTGCTCCATTAGCAAATGAAGCATTATAAAATTATGCTTGGGTTGCACTTGTGTGCCAGGAACAACTCTGTGACTTATATAACAAAAATACAATACAAACTATGCAATGGCTGTTACATCCATAATGTGTTTGTTTTTTCCCTACAAATCCTAAATAAATGGCTCAAATCTTCTGGGACCTCCATGCTTCACTGGTTTGCTAAAGCCGTGCTCCTTCAAGGAGCTACGACGCTCTCTGAAGCAGCCTTGTAGTTGCCAGGCTCTTCCCATCCACCACTCTCTTTTAATTATTTATGTAACCAGTTAACCATTCAATCACATAACAAGCTTTACTAACATCTTACTTGATGGTAATTTTGTAAGAACCTGAGAAACTCACACTTTCAACGCCTGCTGAGAAAGGAGAGTATATAATATACTGCAGCTATTTTAGCCAAGGGCAGTTTTGCATTCAACTTGCACTTTTTACAATATTTCACATGTCACTCTTAGTAGGTGATTTCCATTATGTGATAAATATCAGCAAATAGTATTCTCTTAATATCCCTGAAAGTCTCCTCTCCTCCTTCTCTCGATATTAACTTTTTGCAACATCTGTCCTCAACACACCTTGAATTGGAGTGCAGATTGGGCCCTCCAGACTACTCTGAGCAGGTTTGGGGGGGGGGCTTTTTGTTTGGCTGTTTTTTGGGTTTTTTTTTTTTTTTGTGGAGTATTTTCACTTCATTTAGGCAGAAGAGAGCAGCATGACATTGTGGAAAACAGTGCCAGGTAGGCTGAGCGATGGACATATGAAGCAACAAAACTAGTAACTACAAGAATATCTGTTAAAACCTATCATCACTGCACCTACTAATTTCCCAATAAATTGTACGGCATACAATTGTTATCCTCTTAAGACTATGCAAAGACTGCTCTCTAGCAGAACTTTTGTGATTTCCCACTACTGTGTATGAGGAGGTATTAATAAGAAATACTTGTCTTGCCTTTCCTTCCAGCAGACCCTGGAGAATACATTTCACACCGAAAATCTTGCACAATTACTTCAATTTAGAGTATGAAATGGAATTTTAATGGAAAATTACATTTCACAAAGAAAAAGGCTGCAAGATACACTAAGCCCTCCCTCTCCAGGCACACAGATTAGCCTGCTAAATCAGGCACCTCAAGTTAGTATGAAACCTCCTTAGTTTCCCATTATAAATGTGTTTAGCTCCCATAACACTGGCCAATATCTAATTTCAAGAAGGAAGTGTTTAAACCTGATGCAGCTACTTACAAATACACAATAGGGCATGCACAAATATACAGTAGTTAAAATTAATCTTGTTCACCTATTTTAAAACCTAAAGCCACATGTTGCTTTCCATAGTCCATAGATGGCACCTAAAACACATCCAAGAACAGCGGTTGGGTCCAGGTCATAGATCTACTGGCCTGTATCCATTGAAAATACACTGACTTGTTGAGTACAGGCATTTTTTTAGCACTCATCCCCTTCCAAATCCTGACTAATCCACTTATTACTGCTATGTCAATCTGTATACATTCATGTTCCTAGTTCGTACTAGATGCTATATTAATAGATTAATTTTACTTCATTTTGCATGTTGAATTACTCGTCAGTTACTAAATAGATTTTTTCCTCTTAGAATGACTGTAATTTGGTAAAAATACAGAAGTTAAAAAAGACTGAACTGCTGGTGCTTCCAGTGAGTGTAATATTCATAGAGCAGTAGGAATGCGACCGCGTAGTTGTGCTTTTCGTATCCGTGTAACTCATTAACATTCCGATTTTGTCAGTCCTGCTCGTTTGCAAACTAGTGAAGACATATTTGAGTAAACATACCCCAAATCTTTGACACCTGGAGTGACGTTCGTGTCGGTGGCAGTTTAGTGAAACGCTGCACCGCTCAGTGCATTACTCCAACTTATTTATTCCCATTCTGATACTGCATGCACCAACTGCCGCTGCTTGATGAATCACTGAGGAAAACGGGATCTGACAAACAGCTCCCTCTTTCAGCAGTTATGACAGCGTCAATAGAAAAACACATCATCGGCTCTAAAATGCCACATTTTTACCATTTACACTGAACAAGACGTGCAACTCTCAAAGAGAAGTGGCACTACGTCATCATTAAGGCCTGTTGCCGCTATGGCGGGCATGCTTTGAACTCCATTTTGTCACTGCTCTTAATCTGCAACTAACTGCCTTCCTCTCTAAACGGAGGGCAGGGACACCTAGACGTGGGCAGCAGTGCCGCTGACAAAGTTTTGGCCCCTTCAATATCTCCTTTAGGGATGGCTTCCATTGGCACCCGGCCCGGTTCCGTGAGGGAAGCCACATCCCTCATGGCCACCAACGGCCCTGCCCGCTAATGGCGGCACACGCCGGGTGCCATGGAAATGGCCGCCTGCCCCGGCTCCAGGCCCTGGCTTTGGGAGGCGGCTCCTTTGCCTTCCGTGGGGCAACCGCCAGGCCTTCCTGGCAGGCTTCGCCGCTGCTCACAGCTCTGCGCTGCCTCTGTGTTTTCCACCACGCAGCATTTTCGGTCTTCGCCTAATGGGCAAACCGCTAGTTGTTTCCTACTGCAAATGTATCCTCTATGCTAGGGCAGTTTCCAAAAAGCATTGGCTGAAAAACCAGGTTCCAGACTAAGAGCAAACATTTATCCCTCCCATGAAACATGTGTGTTTTGGCATTAAGTCCCATCTATGGGAGACAGAATAGGATTTGAAGGCCAGTTAGCAATAACAAACAAGTTCAGTACAACATTAATGGGTTTAATAGCATGACATTCATGCACATGCCAATGCCAGCCCATGGCTGGTCTAACAGGATAGCTATAAACTCTACTTCTAGGTACACTTTGGTAAGGGAGGCCTACAGTTTTGAACACTCTGCATTTCCCTCTCAAGTCAAATTTCAGCAAGCTGGTCACTGCAACAAATCCCCTGGGCTGAACTACTTATTTCAGATTTGGTTAGAGAGAACATCACTTGGCCACAGCCTCGCAAGAGGAGAGGAACAGATATTCTATCCAAAAAGATGAAGTTATTTTCTGTTTCGAGCACCATCCTCGTAATGCAGGCAAACACAAAGCAGTAAACTTGCCCGTAACTAGAAACATCACAAATTCATGTAGAAGGTATCACTGCACTAGGAAATTGAGTGTCCTTCTGTCCTAGAGCAATCCAGATATGTTTTTACTAATCACACTGCCCTCAAACCTGGCTTTTATGACATGTGTCACATGCCATGTAAAAAGGTCTCAGAAGCACCACATGCCATGTCAAAAACCTCTTCACCAGGAAGATACTAGAGATGCCAGAGATAAAAACATTCAGAAATGAGAATGCTTGGGACTGCATAATTGAAGTCTTTCCAGCTATCACTCCATGGCATATTGTTACAATTAGATTCAGCTTTCCACTTGGCATTTGCTCATGTCCAAGCATTTAGTAAGTCAAAAGCGATAGTCCGGATTCCACCTTATGAAATCAATTTGAACATCATCACTTGCAAATTGGATTTATATTTCACTTTTTGCATGTTTATACTGTTTAATGCTGGGGGTTTTTTTCTGTATTTTATAAATCATCTTATTTGACAAAAGCAAGAATAGCCTAAATTTTAAGCATTTGAAGTGAAATTGGTTCTTACTTTCCTGAAATAAAACACTCATCTTTTTGTACTACCCTGAATATATTTCATTACGTTAATACAGTCTTCCTATATATGTAAGGTCTATGTGAGTTTATGGAAGACAACACCTACCATGGCGGGGGAAAAAAAAAAGAGGGAAAAGGGGAAAATGGGGGAAAATGCATAACACATGGTGGGAGTTCAAGATTAAAGAATGCTGACCTCTTTGGCACTTTGAACTTTTCGTTCTATACATGTTAGTTAATCTTTAGTAAGATTTATTCTCATTTTTGACTTAACTAAGACTACTTACAAACAGATCTGTATTTCTTAGATTTGGTTTGGATTAAACTGAAATTAAAGATAAAAATTGTCATCCCAATGTGCACTCCTCCTGACCCTCCTGGGAATCTGATTCAGGATGCCATTCAGTCATTTGCACAAAATCTCTTGAGAAAGTCACTGTGTATGTTAAATATTGAACACACTGACGTGAAGCTGAGCCCTGAAACAGTCACAATTAGTTGCCATTCTCTATCCAAAATTGCACACCATTGCATGGACTTTACCATGCTTTTCTCCAGCTTAAAAGCAGGCAATTCCCTGTGAAATTCACTGAGAACAACTGTCAGTACATTTATATAAAACTGATATATGTTAGTAATATTAAATTATATCGAAAATGGCAGCAGTCCCTTAACAATAGTTTGGCCAACAGCTTGAGATATAGAATTAATTTCCTCTTAGGAGGTGGGTGTTTGGAAACACATCCCGTTTCCTTCCCACTCTCATCTCTCAAAAAAACTTGAAATCTTGAGATGACTTAGCTTAGAAATTCTTAAAAAATATGCAAGTGTCTGTCTCTACTTTACCTATTAGCTCAGGTTTCAAATATGATCATGCATTCTATTGGAATCTAATACAGTCTGGCATCCAGTGTAATGGCAAACGGATTAAGAACGAGTCAACACATTATTTACGATACAGTGCTGTAGAAAGAAAATGACAGCTCAGAGAAAGGTGTTGCTAAAACATATACGAATATGGCATCTGTCTTCAGCATCCATTCACTTGAGATCAATACTGCTTTGTCTAGGAACTCTTTAGAACTTTGGTATTAAGGCTCACATGACCTTTAAAAAACAAGCATTTTCTTCAAAAGTTAAATTTTTACACAGGGAAGCATTAGTCTTCTTTTAATCAGGTCTTAACCTAGCACAGGCAATTGTGATACTACCGTAAGAATCTCCTTTTTGTTGCAGGCAATGAATTGGAACACTTTAAGTGTAGACACTTTATAGCAATCCCATCCCAGTGCATCAGTTCTGACCAGAACAGTCACTTCTAATGCGTATTTCTGCTAAAACATTAAATAGCAACTACCAATAAAAAATTAATAGAGTAAAAATACAGTTTTGATGGAATTCACAGAAACTTTGTCAAACTGTATGAAACTCTAAGATGATTTATTTTGCTAAAGAATTGTTTTAAATATGAACAAATTTTCAAGAATGTTAAAATCAATTTTCCTCTCTAAAATGGATAGAAGTGAATCTACAAAACCAATATAACAGAAGTTTATGCACTAGTAGCCCATAACTTCATTCACAAGTGAGCAAAACGACTCAAAAGAAAGAAAGAATGAAACAAACAAAACACAGGTCAGGTTTTTCCTTTAAGGGTCATGGTCTGTAACTCAGCAGTATCTGAATGAGAACACAGAAACTCTGCAGGCAACAAACCCTGGGAGATTTCCATACTCCTGCCTCAGCCCTGCTGTCACTCACACCTTTGCTCCAGCGCAGCATGGAAGATGAGCCAGTGTTCACTGCTGCTCAAGTAGTGCCAGGCAAAACTCACCTGAGAGCAGGGGCTGTTAAAGGAAGCGAGACGCATGTGGGCTTGGGAAGAGCCCAGGCTCTGTCCCTGCTGGAGCATGCGGTTGGACTAGATGGTCTCTAGAGGTCTCTTCCAACCTCAACCACTCTGTGATACTGTGAAGAGCAACATGTTTCAACCTCTTGGTTTTAGCTTGGTCTTCAGGCAGACTTTTGTTCCCTGGGGAAGCTGTTCAAAGTGTATTAATCAGTAAGCCACATAAAGAAACTTCCACAGATGTGAGATACAGATAGCTACAGGTTCAGATACTTTGTCTAATCAGCGATGGCCTACGAGACACGGTGGACAAGTCACGCCGCTATCAGAGCACATCGTGGCTCTGTGGAGGCGGTGGTTAGTGGGTGCTACCTAGGAGGTAAGCGGCGCAGCAGAGCCCCCCACACCGAGCGGGAACGGGAGTGCACCCAGGGCACCCAGCTCCTCCGTAGCCCCCGGCCTGACCCTGCCCTCAGCTGCCGCTGGGCATGATGACAAAGCCAGGCAGGGCTGTAGCTGTCCCGTGTCGCTCCCCTGGGTGCTTCAGGGCCGTAGGCGCCCCCTGCACGACGCCCCTCCTTGCGGGCAACATCCAGCTCTCCACACTGGAAACCTGGTGCTTTGAGGAGCCTGGGCGCCTTTGCATCCAGCTTCCCGTTTGAAGCGAGGCCTGTTTGTCTCTCCCTCTGGCTATGCTAGAAGCCCCACTCCAAGAGCAGCACACCCATGTTAATTCCAATTAATTTTTTGGCAGCGGATGAAGTAGGTTTCAGGCATGGGATTATAAAATGCAACTCTCTTTCCAAGAGAAGTAAAACAGGCAGCCTCATTCACACTTTTGCCCTCTGCAAGTCGCGCCGTCTTCAATCATTTATATGCCCCGCGCCCGCCGCTCCTGTGAAATATAAACAGCTGCCTTCTGCATGATTTTTCACAGAAATGGAAGCTCCATTTCCAGAGCTGACTACCTGCAATATATCCTTTAAAATGCACTTCCTGAAAGCCTACAAAAGAAAAAAAGAGTTTGATATATTCCCCACTTTGTTTCTGCCAACTACATGCTCTCTCTCAGTCAAATTCTCACTTGAAAGCCACTGCTTTCATGCACTCCACATTAGGCCTTCTCCAGCGGGATCTGCACAGCCCCTCTTTTCTGTAACCAAGGGTTTTTGTGTTGTATAGATAAAATTATTGTACAATAAACATCTTACATTGTATTATATTTTGTATAATACAACATATTTTTCTGCAAAGTATTTTATAAAAGAAATTTTAATGATTTCTTAAGCATTATTGCTTTTTAGGATGCTATATAAATGTTTAATATCAGCTGAAGACATAAAACCAGTGCATTTGAAGGTACTGAAGGGAATGGTTATTGTAAAACTCAAAAGAACTGAGAAATGCAGTAATACTGGAGATCAGGGAACATGTTTCATCTAGTTATATGTTTGAACATGGCACAGGAGGTTTTGATTCTTACCTGGAGCTGTAGATATTACCACAACATAAAGAAGCAGAAGAATAAAATATTAACAGATAGCTATCAACATAAACAATTTTATGGCAGAGTAACAGTCCTGCAACAGCTACCACCAGTAGCCTCAAGCAAACTCTCCCATAAATTATTTTCTAGGATCTGGCTTGACCTTGGGACATACTATTTTGCTATCTTAGCAATCACACACACAAAACTTTCCATTCACCAAAGAAGACTGAGGAGGAAAGTGGACATCACCACCAATGAACCTGCTAAGAGTTCAAAGCTAGCAGCTGCGACAATGCTAAAAGAAATTACTGATAGTCTGGGTAATGACAAGGACAGACCAGCACTCCTGCAATACAGTCACTGTAGTACTAGTGACTATTAATTATTGACAGTAAAAGAGTTGGGAAGTAGAAGGAAACTCCAAGAGATGTGAAAGGTGAGTGGGAAGGAGCTATGAAGGAGTTTGCTTAACACGAACACCCACACATCAAAGAGGACTGTTGACCCTGGCCAGCTCCTCTATTTGACTCCTGCTCTGTCCTTCACAGTTTTCCTGACAAGGCAGAGAGATGGGGAATGACGGGGAATGAGGAGGGGACATGATGGGACACCTTTGACAGTTTATGGCAGTTTGTAGTTGGGAAAATTGAGGTTTAGATCCCTGTACACCCAACAGTTTGGAAAATCTGCAGCACCGCTATACACAATTTATGCCGTCCCCCTAAGTGACCGGATGATCTTTTTTCATTTCCTTTCCTAACTTCCGCAAGCGTCACTATAGCAAGCAACCCTTCATGCCTTCATGCTGAATTCCATGAACTCCTGAATATGCTATGAGCACACGTGGAATGAGGTCACAGCTCTGGAGCAAAGACAGGAGTCATGCAATGGCAGCACTGAACCAGTATCAGTCCATGAAACTGGTATTACCCGTCTCTCCAAATGGTAGAAATCCTGTATCCCATGATCTGAATGCAGATCTAGGGAGTGTAAAACCATGGCCTGAGGCATCACATCTGCAAGCATTTGGGAATAATCATATATTATCCTTTTGAATAACACTGTGGAGACCTAAGAGAACGTTGTCAGTGAAGGAGGGGTGGGAAAGCTCTTGCCTTGGGGAGCGTGCCGTGTGGGATCTCCTGCTCTAGCACCATGCCAGAGTTCCAGAGAAAGGAGAGTGCGGATTGGAGAAGGAAAATCGGTGTCCCAGACACACAGAGGATTATTCCAGGGATCTAGGCAGGTTCAGGGACAGCAGCTGCAAGTCCTGCAAATCCCAGTGGCAGCCACTCTTTAGGGACTCTGCTAAACCCCCCCACTGCACTCCCCTGCCCCCTCACCCAGGCCCCCTAAATCACCTAGCTCAGAATCAAAGCACTTATTTCTTGATAAAGGAGCAAGTGTTGACAAAATTAATAACAACAAGAGCAAATTACTGTAAACACTGCTATTCACTACAGAATACATCTTCATTAGCTTGAAAAATAAGGTTTTCCTACCAGGTAATACTCTGGCAGAGCATTGCTAGGAAGCAGCGAGGGGTGGCAGGGGGCACAGGCCCCGTTCTTACTCAGTGTTCTATTTAAAGCCTCCAGCTGCCAACCCTTATGCCCATCAAATATTTTTGCAAGCTATCCTGGCATGGCAAACCATTGAGGATTACGTGAGGATACGATCCATCCCTGCAATACAGCACTGCAGAAGGAGAGCTGGACGATAACGCACAGATCCCGAACTCGCCTGGCATGCCCTCATTGAGGCATCACCTCCCACAGCTCCGTATTACTCAGAAGAAATCTCCTGAAACACAGGAATGGTAACCAGTGCCAGTGGTTGGTGATACTGGATCAATAATTTGCAACCCACGTGAGATTCGCTGGACCTAAGAAAATGACTGTAAAAAAAAATGTTTGATCAATAATCCACAATTTAAGATCGCTTAATAGTATTTTTAGTTAATAATCCATATTTTGAAATGTTCTTATAACCACTGTCATATAATCTGCTATCCAGGAGGAATTTTTCTTCCTGGTCTGTTTTAGGGTATCAGAATATATATTTTGTCTCAGGGTGACAACAGGCCATCATCGTAAGAACAAAATGAAGAGGAGCAAAGGAGAGAGTTTATTATTTCATAAAATAATAATAATAATAAAAAGAAGCTTGTGTTAGAGTGCCAACATATCAACACCCAGAACACTTTACTTAAGCATTCTTATTTGGATCTTTAATAATCCAGTAATTGTCTGTGAAGATTAGCAGAGCCTGTTTAAAGGGCTTAGTAAAGGGCTGCACCCCGGTTAAGCGGATAGAGGTGAAATCACAGCGCCAACACCGAGCAGCCTCCACCTGCCACACGGCAAGGCTGAGTCTCAAGGTGGCAAATAAGGATCGCAGGGTGATAATAGGGTCATCGAGTGCTCTAAGTTGAGCAAGAATCTGAAAGACATCAGAGATATAAAGGCACTGCCCACCTAGGCTGTACCAAGCCCGGGTGCTTCAGCTTCCTAGTGAACGGAGCAGTGGGAAGCACCACTGCGAGGCACCCGGGGGGGGCACCCACAAACTGAAGTACTCCCAGGACTCCGGGAAGTCCTAACAAAAGCTCTCACTCGAGCCCACGAGAACGCTCCACTCATTCTGTGAGCATCCTATGAGCGAGACGGTGTTCTACGAACATCCTGAATTTCAAATCAATATTACTCTCTGAATGATAAATATTTGACAAAATTGTAACTTTAAATGTGAAGTGAAGGTAACGGTTTGTTTTTCCTTTTTAAGAGGTATAAGGATAGTAGTAGACTAGTAGATAGTAGACTGGTAGACTAGTAGATAGTAGCAGACTAGTTCTTCCTCAAGAACTGAAACCTCTCATGTCTGACCAGAATTAAGTATCATTTCTATCCTCCACATAGATAAATATATATATAAAAAAAGATTTGCTTTAGGTATTTAATGGTCAAAAAATGGCACTGGAGCAAGAATATGGGAAAATTTATTTTTTTTTTAAAAAGTTAAATTTAAATTTTAAACCTGTAAATGTGAAGAATGGACACCTGACAAGTCATACTGTGAATATTCCCCTTCCAAAAATAAATAAAAGTTTGAATAATCTTTAAAAGTATTCAGTTGTTAAATTGCTCACTTGATAGTGTTCGATAACGCTCAACATTTTGTTTCCAGTCTTTCAAAAACCCATTGACTGTTAATGCCCTCAGCAGACGTGATGTCCAAGGGGATGAATGGAAGCGTCACTGCTGATTTTGCCAACGTGACGGACTGGCTTGTGCCGTTTCGCACCGTGAAACGCCAGGCCCTGCAGTGGCTACAACAGAGATCAAAGGTGCTGCACCCGCCAAGTGGCAAAGCCAAATTTATGGGTCTCTTCACATCATTAGGTCTAACTCAATCTTTTAAAAAAACACTTTCTTAGAGCTTCAACAGTGACCTTTTGATCTGCCCATTGTTTAGAAGCTTCATTTGTTAAAATAAACTTCCTTCTTCCAATGCACACCAGTCTTCTTGGCAGGGCGGCCCTCGCTGAATCGCAGTCTCGTCTGGTGAACGCTCTCCACCCCAGCCTCTGTTAACAGCGGACTTGGAAGGGATATGCACCAATAGCTGAGTTTAAAAAGCCTTGGTGTCCACAGCCATGGAAAATGCAACTTGGAAGTATCTTACTGCGCAAAGCAAGGTTGAAAAAATAATTAAAGATGAATCTGCTGTCACCGAAATGAAAAAAAAAAGATTAGATTACAATGGCAATCTAGAACATTTGTCTCCTCCTCCTTAGCTTGAGCAGGTTTGGCAAAATTAAGCCAGGCAAAATGGATGTAATGGTTGCATGGTGCTTCTAACAAAGGAGTGGATTTCACATGAAAAATAATCCAATAGCAGGTTTGGAAGCATCAAAAGCAAAAGTACCTTAAATGTTGTCCTTAGTGGACAAGCCAGAAATCAATTCCAACCTCAAGCTAATTATTGAGCGGTCTAAGAAATTCTTACCTGAAATGACACTTTTTGACAGAAAACTACCAAATAACAATCACCACATAATTTTACTTGCATGTTTGCTATTTATCATTAGAACTTCAACACAGTTTCTACCTGAGATGCGAAGGTAGCCAGACATTTTTGCTGGATTCTGATTGTCTCCAAAACCTTAAAATCAGAATTAAAACGGAGATAAGAGTATACACCTGTCCTAGTAGGTTATTATACAGCTTTGTACCAGAAAAAAAAAGTAGGAATATGATATAAATGGAAATGCATGTGTTCAAGCACCAACTGAAAGAAAAACACAGGTTTAAAAGAATAGTCTATATTGATAATGAAGGACATGAATCCCAACACATTGCTCCCAGCTACAAACCCAAGGAACGTGATGCTGGTGTCAAGACCAAAGGTCTGCCCAAAGACCAGCTGCTGCTGTCAAGCAAGGGGAACCGGCGCCCCTTGCCCTGCGTGTCACCTGTAAGCCACCACGGACAGGCCATTTGGACACCAGTGACCAGTGACTGTGTGTGGTGCCGAAGCGTGAGTGCAAAAATATCAACTCCCTTCAACACTTCACAACCATGTAGCACTTTGCCCTTGCGTGGGATCTTCCACTGCCTGCTACTTACGGTAATTGTTTGACAGTATCTTAGTACTCATCTTAAAAGTATAAGCTACGTCTCAAAAGTAGATGGGTATTTGTTACGCCAAGAACTCCACTCTAATGATAAGTTTCTTTCGAAATTAAGAGAAAACAGAGGAACAAATAGATTAAATGTTTGTCCGATTTTATCTGGTTACGACTCCAAACAACAACCACTTGGTTCACGTTAAAAGAGAAAAAAGCTTTTAATTCAGCCCCCATACATACTAATACTGTTTGAAAACCCATTTATTGGGAATCTCATCTTTTTTGGTCCTTCTCTGCTCCTTGCCATGAGTCCTTTTCCTTTTCATTTAGTTAACTTTGAAAATAAAATCTTCAGGAAGGCAAGCAGAGAGCAGAACTTCTGTTCATTTTTGTTTCACTTGTTTATTCAAATGTGCTAAAGAGCTCTTAAAAGCATAGTTTTAGTTTAAATGCCTTTTTAAAATACTTGTTTGACCCAATAGAAGGTATAAAATTCTAAACTGAGACCATAGTGGTAAAGATTCACTTAGATCAAGTTGAAAGTTTCATTTTTAATGAATTTGTATTTCAAAAACACATTCTTTGTGATTGAGTGCTACCGTATCAAAGGGAAATCTGTCTGTGGGGATCTCTTCTATATAAGCCCTTGATATCATAAGTACCTTTTTTGAAAAAAAAAAGGAAAAAATAGGTCATCTTAGCCTAGCAGGTCTCCAAGAAGCAGCACCTCGTCCTACAGAGAGGAAACAGAAAACACTGTCAAAAACAGGAAGAACAGGGGAGACCTTTACACATATGGTTAAACCACTGCTTGCCAACAGGTCTCTTGCCCTGTATCTGTCTCCCAGTGCTACAGAGCACCACTATTTCTGGACGTGCAGGACCATCACATTGCTCCCAGTTACAAAATCAACCCAACCAGCACACAGCAGGACTGGTCACTGCATCCTATAATAGCAAGTACAAGAGATTCCACATCTGGAAATCACTTGTATTCCATAGAAAGTTCATTAAAGCTATAATCCCATAAACCGCAGGCTTGCTGAAACCACAGGAGTCATGGTCAGCACTCTGTAGTCGTTTTTCAAGTATTTGTACTGTCTCACACTTTGTCTTTTTTGTTTTTAACTGTGGAAGATGCCTGGCAGGATCTACCGCACTTTTGTGAAGGTGGAGTCCACAAAAAGTGGCTACAAGAAACAGATAAAGCAGCCTTGTGTTCTCCTCCCAAGGACAATAGGCATATACAGTGCCTTCAGGGTATTAAAATTACAATCTTAATCATGATAAAATCACCTGACATCCAGATCTTTATATATATATATATATATATATATATATGTATATGTTTATATATATATATATATAATATGCAGTATGCATACAGTATTCATTGACTGAAATAATCTTGTTCAGACAATACTCCTTAGCTGGTGACAACTTGGTGTCTGTTGCAAGGAGACAGACAACACCCTGACAGGTTATCACGATAAGCCCTGCAAGTAACAGTTCCTCCACACCACAGGGACAGTTGAAGCCGAGTTGTTCCTTTACTTCATAGAGCAACCAAACCCTGAAGTGCAGAAATGTCACACACAGAGCCTTTGTCCTGGTGTGATGCGGTCCGTGCATCCTGTGATCGCGGTGGTGACTTTCTCCAAACAGGCTCGACACCGTCCATCAGGGTGTACATTAACTGCTGGCCACTTGTGGCTCAAAAAGCACAGTTAATATTTAGTGTCCAAGCGCTGTTGGGCACAGTTAAGGTCTTCACCCTAGAGATGAGGTGTCGGAGCAGAAAGAGGCTGAGCCCGGGGTTCAAGCTCAGAAGGAGAGCAGGAAAATGGAATTGCATCCAGCTGCATGCAGGCTACTATCTGTCCAGAGTGGGACATGGCAAAGCTTGGTGGAGATTGAGGAAAGTCCCACCACTCGGGGCCTCAGGGAAGGAGCTGATTTATGTTTTGATCTTTCCAAAGTGCAGGCCTTCAACGCATATCTTAACAACAACAAAAAAAAAAAAAAACAGCATCCCATATCATGCCAGTTTGCTTGTTCTGAATTTATACAAACTAAGCAAATGTTCCTTTGGGCTGAGCCTTCGTAGAAAACAGCCCATAACTGCTCAGACTTCTAGCTTGTTAATGCTATTTCCAAAGAACCCACAAAGAGGAAATGTATTTAAAAAAAAAAATAATACTACTCCTGCGGAGCCAATGTGTACAGACAGTGATGTTAATGAGGCTGCTGTGCTATTAGCCAGCCTTGTTAAAATGTGAAAGAGCAGCCTGCCCCAGGCCTGCTGACTCGCAGGTTGTTTTTGAACAGGTCAGCGCTTTCCCCCTCCGCCTCCCGCGACCCTCTTTTCCAGTACTTTGTTCAATACTTGAAACTCTCTTAATGAATATTGTATTTCACTTAAAAGAAGCAGGAATCTAGCGTGCTGCACAAGAAAATATTTAAAAATACCTAATAAGTAGTACAAAATAGGCATTTTATACTTGGTATTAAAACTGTGGCATTAAGAATTAATTTATGCACATTCTTATGCAGAGAGATATCAGAAATAGCTACCCCAAACGCCTGATGTGTTTTGAGCATCAAGCCATTAATCTTTCTGTAGAATCCCTTCCGTAGCAGTGGCTGGATGAAAGTCCTGCTTTGCAACTAAGCAATCCAGGAAAAATAGTGCAGGGCCCCAACCCCCCCTGCATTTAAGAATACTAAGTTCCAGATGTGGCCTTGAATGTTATTGAGCACACAGTAAGAGGTGCATCCTAATAACAAAATTATGATAATACAATCGAATTAAAGTGAAAAGAAGTAAGGATACTACTACTGAAAACTCAATTACCTGGGCAGCTCTAACTGGGAGCTACTGTGACCTGGGAGCATATGCTCCTAAAGGGTATATATACACAAAACATGTGTAGACACACAAATACATAAATGTATATATTTATGTGTGTGTATATACGTGTGTGAGTACATATATACAGGGTATGCACACACACACACACATTTATGCATATATATACACATATATACACATATATATGTTTATATATAAACATACATATATATACATATATATACACAAATATATAATATATATAAAATTGCATAAGGAAAACTGGCCAAGATTTCTTAAAATAGTGTCTTTGAAGATGCTTTGTTTTCTTAAAAGCTCATTCCCCTTTTCGTTATTATTTATCTCTGTTTTAGTGTCTCCTGAAGCTGACCTTGGCTGACCTTGGAATAGGCTCTACTTGCATTAGATTTATGCATTTGCTCTAAAAACTCACCAAAAGGAGTCAAACCCATTTTTATAAAGAAAAACACTCCTACGTTACCCGCAGAGCAGTTTAGCTTTTGGTAAATTCAGTGCAGAGAAGACAACAGAATAGTTTTGCTGGATCCTATTCAAACAAGCCTGTAAATGGTTTTGCTTTCTTACAAGTGGAAAGGAAATTGTAAATTCCTAATTATAAAGACTTCCCATCATTCAGAAGATCTGTAACAGTGTCTCTTACACACACGCACATATATGTGTATCTATACATTATGCATACATATCCATCACATATATATTTTATATTCATACATATATATAAACGGACATTTGCTTATTTTTTGCTTCGTTTTCCATCGTTCAGTCTTTGAAATCCTCTTTTGTTCTCCATGCAAATGGTCACTGGTTCATCTTCCCTCAGCCCGGACAGTTATGTCACATCACTTGACTAATACGCCTGCATTTGCCACTAAGAGACACTTTAACTGAGAGCTGTCACATCCGTCATCTCCACTCGGGCTGGTTAAAATTTTTATCTGCCTTCTTGAATTAATTACAGCTTGCCGGAGCCCAGCAGGGGACTTTAGAGTGGTTTAGTTAAATTCTTCATGTTGAAAAAGCATTTACAATCCCTCTATTTAGATTTTTCCCTTGCATCTGATTTTTTTGTTTCGCATTCCTGAAACAATCATGTAATTATACATCCAGTGAAGAGAGAGGCAAAAAAAAGAGGCAGTTGAGAGGGAGAAAATAAATTACCCAATTTTGACATTTTCCTGAGAAAGCATTTTCTCTTGCACTCCTGCTTCTAATATGGTGCCCCGTTATTTCGCAAATTAGCTACAGCCACAGTTGAATGTGATTACCCTAAAAAGCATATATGCAGAATGTAAAGTAAAAGCAAGAAAGGAGAACACTAATTGACAGTCGAAACACCAGAGGGAAGAGGTAAACTAGAAATGAGAGGTTCTGTCACCAAAATATTGTATACAGCTCGCGCCCGTGACGAGTCTGAAGGTAACCAAGCCAATAATCTATGCTTCTTAAAGCAATCCTTCAACAGCTTGCTTTTTAGGCAGCAAACACATATTGGTAGGTGAGGAAGTGCAAGCGCTGAATTGGATGGGAGGAAAGCTAGAGGCTGAGGAATGGTAGCAAAGGATCCACATCCTGGAAAAGAGGCATAAAAGCAAGAGGAGCTGGGGAATATCCACCCTCCGTGACCGGCATCGGGCTCCTCAGCAATGTGTTGTCCATCCCGGGCGGTGGCGGCTGCTGGAGCCTCTCTGTGCACTCTGAGCACGTGGATGCCCCTCAGAAACGCTCGGCAAGTGCAAGCGTTTCGTTTGCACCATCTGCAACCATCCCGTGCTCGTGGCAGAACAGCCCGCGGATACAGCGTGGCTTCCTGAGCAAATTCCATCAGGAAAATATTAAGAGTTGACCTTTTTTTTTTAAAAAAAAAAAAACACAACTTTCAGAAAGGAAGTGAAAGGATATTAATACACAGAATTTCAGTACCCAAACAGATGGAAGAGATGAATTTAATATCATTTACAGAAACTAGACGGAAAAACTCAAAGGTCTACAGTAAATAAAAAAATAAAAATATATCAGACACTCTAAAAGAGTCCAAAGTGACTCTCTACATCTTAACTTACAGAAATTCTCCACTCACATAATGCACCTATCACTGTTAAAAACAGTAATTAAAAAACTACTACTAATAACATAAAAACAGATGGGTCTGTTCTTACAATGTTTCGTTCTGATTAAATTGAATCTTTTTTTGCAAAAGGTACTGGAAAAAGCAGGCAAACACGAGACCACGGAAGCGAGGGGCTAACAAGCCGTGCACGCCCCAGAGGCGCCGCACTCATCTCCAGCAAGAGAGCGGGACCCCGCGGCCTCGGCCGCTGCTCTGTGTCGGGGATGCTCCTTGGTGGCCACACGTGGAGCTGCCTGTGCCACAACCACGGGGGCAACTGGAGAGAATCAGGCTGGTCACGGTGCATTGTACAGCGAAGATGGCAAAAAGATTGAAGACCAAATAAACTGGTGACACATGCTCAAATTATAAGTCTGTTTAAAAATAAATCTTTAGATAAATTAGAGTTGGAGGGAAGGAGGGAAGGAGGTTTTAAACTTGCCGGAAATTAAATGCTGGAAGACTTCCCTATAGGAAGGGAGTGGATTTGTGTGTGGTCGTTCCACTGGGAAGGGAGTCATAATAGTGAAAATACCCATTATTCTTATTGAATTCAAAGGGAATAATGCGCTCGTGCTCTTGAGTTATCACAATGCTGCTCCTCACATAGACAAACAGCCTGCCTCATCAATTTATCTGTCAGAGAAGGAAATCTCCCAAAAGATCAGGACTGTATGAGCGCTACTGAGCTGGCATGAGCAAGCCTGAAAAAAGAAAAAAGAAAAAGAAGAAAAGAAAAGAAAAGAAAAGAAAAGAAAAGAAAAGAAAAGAAAAGAAAAGAAAAGAAA